>JAOBRD020507092.1:10684-34412 GCA_027575215.2 Hydrozoanthus sils | reverse complement strand
CCCCCCCCCCACCCCCCCACCCCCCGGTCCTCTCCATTCCAGTTGCGCGTGCGCTTATTGGCTAACTTGTCACTAAAACAGAGCAGTCACACAAGATAAATATTATACAATAGAGATACAGGAAATATTTGATTAAACTTGATAAAATTCCTCAAATGCTGAAGTTGCTGAAACGTCATTGACAGCACATATGAACAAACAATAAAGCTTTATTAGTTTTATTGAGACGTTTATATTTAAGACGCGTGTAATACTGTGACTTTCTCGCTTTTTTTGGTGCTAACCGCGACCACAGCCTAAGCTTGTACTAGTCTGGCTTGCGTTGTGAATTCAAAGCTTGTTTTTAATTTAATTTCAGACCGTGCGCGTGCAACAGCAAAACAGTCTTTCGCAAATAACACACATGAGAAACCATAGGTTGCCAAAGCTATATCTTTGACGCTATTGCCTCGAAACGTAATTGAAATGAAATAAATGTCAAGAAATACCTCGCTACCCTTGAGTTGTTGTCTTTTTGCCATCATTCTGTGGTGTTTTCGAGATGGTTTCTTTATGAATCATTGAATTTAGGGAGGCGAGCGGGGAAGGAAAAAAAAAAGAAGATCGAACTCAAGCGCTCGTAAAAGTCCAAATATCAATGAAAATTTAAAAATTTCTCACTGAGCCCTACCTCCAAGATAAATTTGCAACAATTCTCAATCGTACCAGAATCCTCACACGGAACATTAGTGTCACAATCCGCCAATCTGTACGTCCAACGACCAAAGTAAATAGCCAGGGTACGATCAACTCAACTGGTGGAACAAAAATTCAAACTCAGTGGGGAGGACAAGAGAGAACTTGATACCAGCACTAATGGTTATTCTCTCTCGACGAAGTCAAAGTAAGGCTTTAAAAACTTGGGGTTTGTTTTTCTAAACCAGTTTCACTACGAGTACGAAGCGGGTGCAGAATATTCAGTAACACACTCGGTTATAGTTCGTGGTGCGGGTCGATGTCGAGTTTCCAACCTTGTCTTCTCTTTCTTAGCGTCACAAATATAGCTTGGGCTACCTGTGGAGAAACATTTATTTGTTCCTGGGTAACCTGGGTAGAATAATTACTCTATGGCATCGTCTGATTGGTCAGTTTGATCGAAGGAAGCCAATGAAAACTCGTTTTGTAAATACGAATCTTTACCGCCACCAGCAGCATGTTGGAGCTTTACCAAGTCGACTTCAGATCTAGATAAGCAGTTGAATTTCAAAGGTACCGAGATGCCAAAAGGTATTAATATTATCACTGCATTTTCTATTCAATATATCTTTCTCTTGTCGCTGAAAGAACAAGCGAATACACAGTGATGACGACTGGCATGTGATTTGGAAGAAGATTAAATTTAAAAGCATTAGTAACCACTGCGTCTGTGTTATTGTGCATTTCAGGGAAAAGCAAGACGGGAAAGAAGTCTCAGCAAGCAAGTACTGTAAAACCTACAAGTACAACAGCTGGAGTAGCAAGTGAAGATCAGGTATGCTGATATTAAAACTTAAGTCATTGTTTCATCAAAGTTCTAAACTTTCCTTTTGAACGAAAACGTTGAAACAGTCTTGAGTGTATGTTTTGTTATTTGATTTGTCGTTGACCGGTTAAATACAACTGATGTGTTTTTAGAACCAACCTGTTCGCAGGCAATAAATACGCGGATACAAGAATCATAACTGGTTGAGGCAGTTGCACACTGACTATAATAAATATTAATACAGTCAAGTCTCTTCAAACGGATACCTTCGGGAGTGTCTTAGTGAGGTCTTAGTAGAGTCTTTAATAAAATGCAGTAAATAACTGCACGAAAAATTGGCAGAGACCAAGATTTGATGTCCGTTTTTAGAGGTGTCCGTCATATCTGGGTGTCCATCTTGAGAGGTTCGACCGTACATCTAAGTTGAATTGATCATAGGTTGTCAGCTAAAGCCGCTCAGGATAGTCCAGGATACCCTAAGACAAACAACATTTGAGTGACCCCTTGCACATTTTCAATGGGGGTTCATGTTCCATGATGTAAGTTCCTCATTAGGAGGTCGAGAGACTGGGCCCATATGGTTATAAATAACCTTTTAAAGAATTAAAAAAGACCAGCAGATGCAGATGATTAAGACAGTGCCTAATCCTCTAAATTATTTTAAAACCAAGCCTTACCAGCTTTTGTAGTTTTACAGTTTGAGACTACAGTAGGTTACTATTAGTTCTTGTTTGGTGATTCGTGAAAAAACCAAAATATCTTTAGTAAAAGCTTACACTATGCTGGTGACTGACCTCCCCCCCCTTTCAATAAATGTTTATTCAAATGGCCAGTCATTTTAATATGCAGTTATCCTATTTTATGTTTTTGCTAGGAGACACCGCAAGTGCTGTCCCAAATGAAGAAAGCAAAAAAACATTGGTTTTCCCGCTTTTTCACAGCTTCAGAATTGGCATCAAGTCCTTCTACTGAGCAGACTGGGGAACTAGCTAATACTCCTAGCAGAATCGCAAGTTCTGTTAGTCAAACAGTAGTAAAGGAAAAGTCCCAAGACCAAGTAGAGGAAAGCCATGAACACAGCTCATCTGAAACAGTGGACATTTCTAAAACTTCAAAAACAGTGGACATTTCTGAAACTTCGAATTCAGTACAAGAAGATCGCAGTGAGGCCAAAGCTGTATCTTGCAAGAGCAATGCAACAAGTAAAAAGCTCCTGAGCCCATCACAAAAGGAATCTCAAAGAAACAAAAAGAAACAGTATGTGCTGAATTGTTAAACTTTCCATTTTTTTCTTACAACTGTGTAGTGTATTTTCATACCCAGTATGGAACTATCAAACCATGAGAGTGAGGATTGAAAACAGAATACATGTATAATTAAATACATGTGGATTTTGTGCTGTTAATATGCTCGTGAAGAAAGCCAAGAGGCTGAAACGTTGAGCAAATTAAATGTTTTAAAGCTGAAAATTTGGGTTGGTTACTTGACCCTCACACAAACAGCTATTTAGCAAGAAATTCAAGCAGCCACAATTGCCAATCTAGAGTGATCCTCCAGTTAAAGTGAAGAAGTTAAGCATTGTATGAAGAACCGTTCCAAATCAAGAGATTAAATAAATGTCTGTATAGAGAAAATATATAAATTATGTCAAAATGTTACTAATAATTAGTACCTTAAGGATTGTAAATTTTTGTTCATTTTGTTGCCAGGCTTTGTTTGCAAACCTTTAACAATCCTTAATCAATAAATAAATTAATTGCTCATGCATTAATTTGCCATAAGTAAGTAAAAAACTCTAAATTTGCAGGAAGAAGGCAGAGTCACAAAAGGGGCAAACTGTCATTGGGGAGTTTTTCCAAAGAAGGAGAAGCAGCAGAAGAAATAAATCAGAGTTAGAAGTAAGTAGAAAAAATTATAAAGATCTTAGATGTAAAGCATTCTTCCTAATGAAAAAATAAAGTATGCATAATAATGATTCTAGGATCTGGTTGGTATGTAAACACAGCCAGTAAAATGGAGCTATGTAGTACAATATATATAGCTAACAAAAAGCTGTCTACTGTTTTTAACACTCCCATTATTAATATTTTTTTGGTCAACTACTTATAAATACAGGTTTAATTCCTTGTTACCCCCTAGGCCTCTGTGCCATTTTACTAGCTGTGTTTATTAATCATTAGTACACTTGTGCACCACTGTTGCTTTTTTGCTTCTCCAGCCACTGGTCCCACACTCAGGTATTCTGTTAACATTATTAGTTATCTTTTTCTACAGGAATTTTAGCCTGTTTGTTGACTATAAGCTGTGCTGACGAGGCCCAACAAGTTAGAGACAGCTGTCCCTAGCTGCTTACACTCAGCCTCCTATTATTTTAGGGTTTAGTACAGTTGTTGTTTATCAAAATATATGACCCAGTATCCAAAGATAGCGAGTTTTTGTGGTGAAATGGCTGTCTTAAAACTGCTCTAAAATCTGAGTACAAAATTACAACCATTACCAAGTTGGGTTGTTTAAAGGTTTTACAATTTATCCCTGTCATGGAAGAAATGAAATCAACTTAGCCATAATATGAAGACACTTAGTGCAATAAGGATGTAATGTCTACTGATCAACATCTTGATTCTCCTTTAAATACAGCATTTTATACTGTAGTTACATCAGAAGAGTTTATCTTTTCATACAAAGTCACTTGTGTTGTTCTTGCACTAGACTCTTCATATTATACCATAAGACTTGATTTAATTGTTTTACTTACCCAGAATGATAAGCGGAAGAAGTTAGAAGAGGCCATTTTGCAAGAAAAGGAAGAAGGGCTGGAGGTAAGCAGAACACATTTGTCTGGTTGTTTGCACACAAAATAATTATTTTCTCAGTGTGGAAATTATTGATTTTACTGAGATGATTGGGACTACAATATAGCGATAATGACTCAGCCTTTAATTTGGATCCTATGAATGGACAATCTTTAGAAAGCAGCTCTCTGGAGCATCTGTGGCAGAAGCAAAAAATTGTTGGGGGGGGGTGCAGTGGAAATTTTAATATTTTGTTATAAGATCTGAAACTCTTATTCAAAAGTTATTGTGGTTAACCAAAAAATTATTGGGGGGGCCAGTTCCGCTGCCCATGTGGAGACATGAGATATGGTAGCCAGCCAGCTACCAGAGGCAAAAATTTGGTTGCAAGAATACCAGGTTTAGTAGCTATATAATAAAATTATAATTATTTTCTGCATGTAATCTGTTTTTGTCTGCATTCTGTAGCTTTGTATCAGTATACAAGAACATTTGTATTTGTTTCCAGATTTGTTTTCCCAGGAAACAGATAAGCTGATTCATTCATCACAAAGTTTATCATTTAAACAAAAATGATAATTCCTAGTTAATCAATCGCCAAGGTTCCATTCACACTTATAGTAGTGAGCTGGCTACAAGTTCTAAAAATCTAGTAGCCAGTGTTCATATTTTGGTAGCATTTCACACCTATAGGTAGCAAGTTTGAGCCCTGTCCAGGCACAAGAATATTTCCTGGTATACTGCCCACATTTTTTTCACAATGCCTTGATGGAACTACCTTGACTTACTGTATATATTTTAATATGTTACTGGCACAAAGGTTTTTTGTCGGAAATTTCTATTGACTGGAAAAGTGCCTAGTATTATGCCTAAAAGTGGAGCAAGCAACCACTTTTTAAAATTGACTAAGCTTGTATAAACTTGTACACAATTTGTTAAAATAATTTATGTTTAAAGTGCATATGAAATGAAAAATTTTATTACTTCAGTGCCATGATAGACTTCCTAAGTGAGGAATAGCAGTGAAAAAAAATTGCCAAAATATTTCCTGGTTCTTGAGATATTTGCATGTGATGATATCTGGAGTGGTTCCCACAAATTTGAACGTTTTTTTCAATCTGCTACCAATCCGTAACCTTTAGATGAATTTGAGCCAAACTTGGACTGATGATCCATCTACTTCGAGGTACATCAATAGCCCAACTTTGGCTAAAATATGTATACATCTAAATCTGACAATCCACCGCTCTATATAAACACCATGTCCAACCACCCACCCACCATACTGAAAGACCCGACACAAGCCATATTGGCGCTAGAATATCGAGCTTGTCATGTGAGGAAAGAGCATTTGAGAAGGCAGCCCAAACTTACAACCAAGCCCTAAGAGTCAGCAGATTTAACTCTGTCACCAACTAAATACACAACAACCGCATCACAAGAAGAGAATCGACAAACCAGACCAAAAAAACGCAACCGGGGCAGGAAAACTATGTGGTTCAACTCCCCATAAAGCAAGAATATCAAGACCAACGTCGCCAAATCCTTCCTACACCTAATTGACAAGCATTTCCCAAAAAGCCTTAAGTTGCATAAGATATTCAACTGAGGGACTGTTAAAGTTAGCTACAGCTGCGTTGACAATGTTGCAAGCATCATAAGAAGACACAATAACAAGATCCTAAACACCAATTTAAACCTGCGTAACAGATTTTATTTCAGTCTGATGATCGTCTTACTGGTGTGAAACTCGAGTAACAGAGTTTAATATCAACTTTCAAAAATTTTTATTCTTAATTTTTTAGCATATACATCTATAAATGTAACAGATTAGCAGCAGATTTTTAAAAAAATGCAAATTTGTTGGAACCACTCATGATGTCATCAGATGAAAATTCTAAATATCAATATGTTTCTTGAGAACCAGGAAAGGTTTTTGGCATTTTTTTTTCACCCCTATTCCCCATTTAGCAAGGCCTATCCACTGAAGTAATAAAATTTTTAGCAAGGCCTATCCACTGAAGTAATAAAATTTTTAGCAAGGCCTATCCACTGAAGTAATAAAATTTTTCACTTCATATGCACTTTAAAAAATATATCTAACTTAACCAGTGACCTTTCCCCATGTGAGTCTCAGACTCTAGCTCAGTGGGTAGATCATCTGACTGGTAATTGAGGGTTTTTGGTTTGATTCCCATTAGTGACTCAGCATTTTTTTTAGCATTCAATTTGTGGATTACTTTCTATGTTTATAATATAAGTTTTGTGTGATTTTATTCCCAGGTGAGAGAAGTTGAAGGAAAAGGTCGGGGGGTGTTTTCAACAAGAGCATTTGAGAAAGGAGAGTTTATCTGTGAATATGCAGGGGAGCTAGTGGATTTTAACACAGCAAAAGAAAGAGAGAAGCTGTATGAAGACAAACCAGTTGGCTGTTACATGTACTATTTTGCATTTAAGAACAAGAAGTATTGGTAGGTGTATTGAATAATTACTTCAGACAGTGTTACCACTATTTTTTATTTAGAAATAGTAAGTTAGAAAACTTCCACGTTTTCTATATTTTATAAATGTGTGGTGGGCGTTTGTTGTACCACTGTATGTTTAATAAAAACCTATACAAGATGGTCACTCTCCTTGCCAAGGGTTGAATATTTGTGCTGCCAACTTTTGCCTCTTCATTTGTTGTTGTTGACCTAGTCTCTCACCTTCTAGCTAGACATGTTTGCATAAATTTTCATCGATAATTTTTTTACACAAACATGCAACATGTAAGCAGTTGAACAGAGTAATTGTTGAACCCGTGGCCCTGCCTTGCAGAGCAAATTTTGGGGTTAGTTCCATTCTAGGCTGATATTACTCAGTCAGCGCTCATTGTATTTTAAGGGTTGTATAGTTGTTATTATTATTTGTCCTGTTAGTAGTAGTATAGAGTTATTGATAATAGTGTTAATTAAATTTATGAACATTAATAATAGTAAAAATGTAATTGATAGTAAAAACTATAAAATATAAAAATTGTGCAAATCGAGGTAAAAGCTGAAAAATGTTGGTTTTACTGGGTAAAATTCTAGAAACTGTTTATTTACTTGAATTTTACCCAGTATTTTAAATGGTTTAAGCTTTTACCTCCATTTGAACAATTTTTATATTTTATCAAGCTTTGCACCAGTGTGCATTGAGCACCTTAGGAAAAAGTGATCCCCTATTTTACAATATAGTAATAAACTGTATTAATATTAAATATAATTAAAAGAATTTGTTACGATTCATTACTGACACTAATTAATAACTGTTGAATTACAGTGTGGATGCCACTAAAGAGAGTGGTAGGCTTGGAAGATTATTAAACCACAGTAAAACTGGAAACTGTCTAACAAAGGTGATTGCCATTAAAGAAAGACCTTACCTAACATTGATGGCCGCAAGGAATATTTTGATTGGTGAAGAACTGCTTTATGATTATGGAGAGCGTAGCAAGGCGGTACTGGAAACGCATCCTTGGCTAAAATGCTGACTTTGATTAAATCAACTACAAGATAGAGACAATGCCTTAGGGTTACCTATCATCATTTTATGTGCTACAGTGTGTTGTTCAGTTTGGCAGCATGCTAATAAGGTTATCTTAGTTATCGCAAAATTGTAAATATAATTTATTTGCATTTGCTTAACATATCCTTTACTTACAAATTGATAATAATAACATGATAATAATAGTTTATTAGTACATTTCAACAGAACTAGCTAAAAGGAAATCTTCAGGGACTGAAATTGCTTTGCTAAATTGTATTTACTTACAAACCTCCATTGTATCTGATGTAAAGTTCTCTTTTTGCTTTGGTAGTGTTTGAAGTAAAATTAATGAATTTTTTAAAAAAATTGTTCATGTTTCCCTTGTGCTGACCAATGTTTTAACTGAACAGTTTTGATATTAGTTCAGTATTTGAAAAAATTGGGAAGAGACTGCACAAACTGTCAAAATAGTTTTCTTACTTGAAGCCTGCTGTTGCGAATATTTGAAAATTAGAGGTTGCAGAAATCTGGCATTCTATTGGCCATGGTTCATCGATCTTTATCTGTTTTTAGCAAAATCTGAATATTTATATATAATGTCAAGAAAAAAACAATTAAATGGAAGAGAAGTTTAACAAAGAGAACAACGAAGAAGAATAAAAGAGTTTGGGAGTAAAAGAAAAGCGTGAGAGACGTAAAGGAGAAACACAAAGTAATCTCTGAAGGGTAGCGACATGCTGAGACGAAAAGAACTAAAATGTAGACAGAGCTTCACCGAAAAACTGAATGCGAACTACGTATTAAATTGAGCATACGTTAGAGGGAAGACTGCGACAAGCCCAACTTAAAAGGAAGCCAGTAAACAAAAATTGCAAGTGGATTGAATCAAGAAGGTTATTTTTGTACCCTGGGGATAGATACACCAAAACGAAGTTCATTGGTGTTGACAAAATAACTGCACATTTCTTGGCCAAAGCTGAATGGCAAAATAATGCTTAATAACGTACATTCAAACTCAGGCTTCTTTTTGTTAGACTATTGTTTTTCACACCGAGGCTGGATATTTCCATTTTTGGCCGATTTTAGGCTGAAAATATTTTACCGTTACGAATATTCTTAGTTTCAGGAATATCGGTGTTATGGAGTTTCCGTTTTTAACATGATCGAGTGTTGCTCTCGTCTGTTTGCGCCTCTTTGATATCCTTTGGCTTTGCTTTTGCTACTTGTCGGAGCTGTAGTTTTGATTTTCAAGATAAAAAATATTGCCTTTTTAGTTTAAAGTTAGTATTCAAATCAGGACTTTGTTCAGATACTATAGTAATGTGGTTTTTTTTTTCGAACATGCAAAATGATATTCTTAACAAAATCTAAGCCTTGGCATTCTTAAAATATTCTTAAAATTTGGCCAATTTCAACCTAAATATTCTTATAAAGCACATTCTAATAAAAAAGAGTAGTCCATGGACAACTGCATGCTTTTTCTAAAGATGCACCAAAACAATGATGGTTTGAACAAGAGTAATTATGGTTGCTCAACTAATTTCTCTAGGGGCAACTGCACGATTTTTCTTGAGTTACATAAAAAAGTGGTAGAAGAGTAAAAATAGTTAATAAACTTAGGTAGGGGCAATTGATCAATTTTTCCAAAGATACATCAAAACAATGGTAGAAAAGGTTGCTCAATTTCATCTGGGGATAACTGCAAGATTTTCCTAAAGTAACAGCGTGATACGCGCCGCTACTTACAAATGACGAAAAAACAGCTGTCTCTTGGTTTACCAAGGAAGGTAAGAAAGGAGCGCCGTAAGGAAAATAGTAACGACCTGCGTTAGCTGTTTCGACATATAGAGTCCGATCTCGCTTTTCAAAGCTGTAGTGGCAATGTCTTAGCAAATTTTATTGGAGCCTGGACTCAAAAAAAGTCGAGTGCACTCGCACAGAGCTTAACACCAAAAAATCTGAAATCACAGCAAAATTGGGGTTGAATAACGGAGCCAAACCGAAATACGATCGCCTTGACGCAGAAGGGATCATTGGAGAAGGCTGAATTCATTTAATGGGTAACACCTGTGGTACATGTTCCAAAGGCTTCAGCAGGACATGCTGATGTGTTGACTACAGCGTGACTGTCACTCTACATCCCTCACTATCGATCCCTTTGCCAGATGATTTTTTCGTCACAACTTCAGGGATGGTCAACGCTTAACTAAACTAGACCTGGCAGTGACTAATGCTTACCAGCAACTGCCATTAGCTCCAACAAGCCATACGTATGTGACCATCGACACCCACCGGGGCTTGTACCGTGACTAGCGTCATTCGTTCGGAGTCGCCTCTTCACTCGCCATTTTCCAACGCGCCATTGATGTCATTCTCCAAGGGCTCAGCTGTTTTAGCAGTAGCAAGACTTTGACGGTGGTCACTTCTTTTCTCGTCTTACCATTACACATCGAATACAAAAACTCAACCGAAATAGCCAGTTCTGAAGCGTTGTCCTGGCTTCAGTACCGGAAAGACAGCCTGTACCATGTTAAATCTCCATAGCCATCCAGTCGCAGCACCAAAAATTACTCGAGAAACCATTCGGAGTCCAACACTCGTGAAGAGCCCGATTTTCACTAAGCCAGCTGATCCATTGGCTCCGTACAGATCCAAATATAGAGCCTTGCTTCCATCGCCATCGACTTTCTGTTGAACAGAAGTGTCTACTATTGTGGGGTCTTTGTGTTGTTGTGCCACCCTAGCCTCTTATTAGCAACCAATACATACTGCCATGATATGAAACCCATGACTCGTGGTCACATCTGGTGGCCTGGTATTGACGACATAGAATAGCACACTCGTGAGTGTACATAATGTTTCGAAACAATAAAAATCCCCACCACTCATCATGTGTACTTTAAGTATACATGCCATTTCCTGAGCTGATACCTTTGCACGCATGCAAGCACGCCTAGAGAAAATGTTCATTCGTGCACAAAATTATCAATTTTGTTTCGCGTGACGAAAAAGCTGGGAAAATTTGCTTACCCAACTGTCACGAGTGCCATTTATCTCGGCTGATAACTCTAGCATGCGCCCAGGTTTTGAGAGGACAATTGGCGACAGTGTCCTTGCTCGTCCCAAAAGTGGTAACCTGGTGTAGGAGTCATGCCATCAATGTGTTGCAGAGTTCAACTAACTCTAACACCACCGACAAGGCAGGCAGGACCCGCCGGACTAGTAACCCTACCATCCTAACCGACTCCGACCGTAGCTGAGACTGACCAACCACGACTGAACTAGCTGAAAGGGCTACCCACAAGAGTGTCCCACTTCGCGGGTCAGGACGCCCAATAAAACCACCACAAAGACTTATTGAGCAATGGGAATTTATGAACAGCGTTTGTTATAACTCTGATCAAACTGCCCACGGAAAGTGTTTTGCTTGGCAATGGAATCAGACTTTGGTCATTCAAAATATTGTTGCCGTTTTGATGAGTTACTCATGCTGATATTGGGCGTTTAGTTGAGCATCAACACCATGTTAACAGTATTTAGCTAAAAATCACGACTGTTTTGATTGCAAACATGTTTCGGCAGTACTCAACGCCATCGTCAGTGCAACTTTTTACAGATCCATAAGTAAGCCAATATGTATGGTTGAAAAAAAAAATAGACTTGTAGCTTAACCATGGAAACAGTTTTGCCAATAATATCAAAATAGTATACTTCAAAGTTAAAAGGTAATTTAAAACAAACGTTTTCGACTCATAAGGTCGTTTTCAGGTAAATGAACTGCGGCAACGAGAACATGTAGTTTATATGCAATTAGCAGTTGTTAAGTTATCCCCGAGGGGAATAGAGACAAGGAGAATGCTTGGACTTGTTTATTCAAATTAGGGCGAGTTTTAGCGATGATTAAGGATTCTAAAAAACGGCGGATAGCCCAGGAATAAGCAAAAGTCACAACTTCCCAGGAGAATAACGGGCGAGGTGACGGGCAGATTCAGAAAGCTACATGTTCTCGTTGCCGCAGTTCATTTCCCTGATGACTTTATGAGTCGAAAACGTTTGTTTTAAATTACCTTTTAACTTTAAAGTACCATTTTGATATTTTAACCCTTATGGGGTTATTATGCATCCTTTAGTTTTGCCAATCTTCCTAGGCTTTTGAAAAGAGCCAGAGACAGTTAAATTATAGAGACTTTCGGCCCAAGGTATCTGTTAATGACTTAGAATTGGACATGAACCTGGACGGTATGTGGAGTTTATATAAACTAAGTTGTGCCAATATTGCAGCAATAGGGCGCCATATTTACAATGTGGTGAATGAGATACATCAAAACAACAGTGGTAGAAGAAGAAGAATGGTCACTAAACGAATTCGTCAGGGGACAACTCTTTAGATTTAGGACAACTAACGGTGTTATATTTGCTCGCAATATCTTGACGTGAATATGCTTAAACCTTCACCTAAACAACCTCGTTCTCATGCAAAGAAATTGGGAACAAGGATGCTACCCCTAAAACACAGTTTGTCAGAATCACTAGGAACCTTAAGCAACGAGGACGGGAACGTACGCCGACAACGACGACAAAGAATAATATTGACTGATACAATAGCTGCCCGTTAGAATGCACCGTTCCGTCCTCGTGCACGCTGTCGTCTGGAAAGTTATAACGTGAAAAGCTTGATGGGGAGTTTTAACCACCACGACAATGACCTACAGAAAATGCTGTCAATCTTCATTTACCTTAAAGAAGAACACTATAATCTTTTTCTGTTCACAAAGCGTAACTCGGCAAAAAGGGCAAGGAAGAAGTTTGTTTTTTGTGAGCCATCGTTGTGGATGTTGTTGTCCTCGTGACTTAACCCCCGCCCTCTCCCTAGTAATTTTCCCCGACAAAAGCTCCAAATATCAGCATTCCAAGTTTCATTGTTCAACTGATGTAACCAAGTTATTGTTCTATTCACTTTGTTTTAAGAAAACCTGTACTTAACAAAGTATAATTCTTTATACTACGTTAACTTGATAACCATGATTCAGAACTATTTTTTGAAACCATTGGTTTCAAGTTCTGTTGTGCGTGAATGTAACCATATTGATTTTTCGAATATTTCTTTACACTTCTCTTTCTTTACTCAGGTTCTTCTTTGTTATCGTTACAAAGTTCGTCAGGGATAGTTTTTATACTATACACATTTGCTTGAAGTTTATTATACTGCGTAACTGCTGTTGGTATTAACCCAACTTTTTTTTCGACAAACGTTTGCTTAAAAGTTTGGGCGATAAATTTGTTGTTATCATTTACTAAAGGGCTGTTAATGTACTCATCCAGCTGCAAATAATAAAGTTAATCCAAGTTAGTATCTGTAGATTAAGGTGCACAGCTTAAGCTCGTACATTTTTCTTTCCTGTAGATTAAGGTCTAGACCATTAACTAAGGTTCGGGTTTAGACCGTTATCCTATTTGCGAAAGGTCAAGGCAACGCGAGCTGTAGAGGTCTTAGTTTGTATGTGGTAGGGGCCTTAAACAACGCGTGGTATAAACCTTACATAACAAATGATAGGGCTTTAAATAACGTTTGGTAATGGTATGGGCCTCAATTATTTCTGGTAAGGGCCTTAGTTGACGTGTGTTAGGCACCTTAGTTTATTGTGTTAAGGGCCTAAACTTATATATGGCACCACTGGGACCTTAGTCAACGTGTAGCAGGGACCTTTGTTAACATTTGGTAGAGGCCTTCTTTAACATCTGATAAGAGTCTTAAATTAACATGTGTTAAAGGCCTTGGATTTTGTGTGGTGAGTTCTTTAGTACGATGTAGTGGGAACCTTACAAAACAGAAACACTAACTAAATGCTTGAATGTTAAAGATCTGTACATTGCATTGTAAACAAAAAAAATCTATCAAAAGAGTTATGTATAACAATCAATAAGCAACCTTTATTTACCAAGAACTTACATCCATCCATCTTGCGTCATCAATTTCTCGTTCATCAATCTTGATTGTGTGTGTGAGAGGACGCATTAGACTGATAAAATACAAGTCATCGCAACCGAACCTGAAATTGTGCAAGTGTCTGAAACAAATCAGAGACACAAACTTTGCCGTAATGCCAGTTTCTTCCAGGATCTCTCTTTCCACAGCAGCTGGTATGTCCTCTCCTACAGGAGAATTTTAATAAAAGCAACTCAAGTTCTTTCAACACTTGCAAGAAACTAAACATAATCATAATGTTCATTAGTACACTTAAGTTAAAATTATACTATTAGAAACATCAGTAACGAAAGAGTAAGAGAGAAAGAACAAAGCAACAAACAAGAGCTTGAAAGAAGCAGCAAGTTTTAACAGAAAGCTACTGATAAACTCGAGAGACTGCAGAGAGTCAGTAGTGGATGCACGCAACATTTAGTTATTGTCAGGGCATCAAAAACTGTAATAATAATAGTAACAATAATAATGTCTTATATAGTGCACATCTACATCTCATTTAAAAGTCAATGGCGCTTTACAAATTACAACATAAAAGTATAAAAACTATAGAATGTTAAAATCCGAAATGATGACTAAAATTTTTAAGAATATTAATTATTTAAGATCTATAACTTTAAATATCTTTAAAAATATGCAATTGAGTGTTTTATGAAATTGAACGCGACATTTAATAAGTTTCTATAAAAATGTTTAAAAGTTGCCTACTGATGACTTCCTATAAATAAATTAAAAAGATGCGCTTTGAGTAATTTTTTAAAAACTTCAATGTTTTTTGAGTTTCTGATTTCTTTAGGACTCACCACGATCAACCATTCCCCCAGGTAATTTCCAATGCTTCGCCATTCTGAATCGTTCACAGATAACGAGCAACTCATTTTTTTCATTCATCACAAATCCTCCGGCACCTGTAACATAATACATTTTACAACTGTTTGGTAGCGCTGAAATGTTCAGTAGAGATTTGTACAAAGGCCCAAATTGGTGTGCTACACCCAGGTCTCCAACCTACTTGAACAACAAAAACCTGCTGATCCATCATGGCTGGAGAAGGCCAACACTTATGTTCAAACACCTGCATTTCAGGTCAAACACTAAATCATAATGACAAATGTCACGGATCACTGAAACAGATCTAGAGGCACTTGGTCACTTTCAAAACACATGACTGGTTATAACTTTTCTAGGGCAGCGCACACTAAGATCCCCTTTTATGATTGCACATACTGTATTGGATATGACAAAACTTACCAGCATGCACCAGGATTCCAAAAAAAATTACACATTCAGCACTCATACACAATAGTTCTAACCTGCATGAACCACAATCCCTTTAAACTATTGCACATTTGGCACTAGCACCTGACAACCTGATCAGCTTGCGCCAGAATCTCTCTCAAAATGATAGCACACTCAGCATTTGTATATGACAAAACCGATTTGCACGAACCAGAATCTTCCATGCATCCATGGCAATTGCACATTCAGCACTCGTTATGACAACCCTGGCCAGTGTGCACCAGGATCCCCTTAAACGATTGCGCATTCATCACTTGTTTATGGCATCACTGAGAAGTGCATATCTGGATCTAAACTGGAAGTGAAATTTTAACAGACATACCGATGTATGATGTTGCCATACATGGTAAGGTGTTTGGCTCATCAGCTGGCAGCCACTTAGTCATCATCACAAAGTCAGGCTTCGCATGATGGAAAACTAATCCATGCTGTCAAAAAACAATTTACATAATTCACATGTAAAGCAAACAACAAAGTTTATACTAAAACACAGGTCAAAGGTAATTTTGTTTATACCGAGAATACCTATTTCACGTACTTCTCTCCCCTCACTAAATACATTTGTCACTTCTGGCCGGAAGGTAGAAGATTCTGGCTGCTAAGGATTATGTCCAAACGTGTACGGCTGTGTGTGTTTGTCTATGTGACTATAGGCAACAGTGTATGGAATACTACAACTTGTGCAACCATGAGTGGTCATGTATACCATGCAGCTGCCATTTCCAAGCCAGGTTTTTGTATTGCAATGTCTGACCATACATGACCTTTTTTAGCCAGACTTCTGTTCGATGATTACCAACTGTTTGCAGTGATGTTACATGGGCGGCGGAACTGGGTGGGCCAGGGGGGCACTAGCCCCCCCAATAATTTGGTTGGGGGAGCTAGGCCCCCCCCCCAATAATATTTGGTTAACCACATTAACTTTTGAATAGGAGTTTCAGATCTTATAACAAACTACTGTGCCCCCCAATAATTTTTGCTTCCACCGTGGATGTGTTTGGCCCTATGCAAGAATGATCTATCATGCAATGGTCTGTGATCGGGTTCAACAGTGTGTAGTGGAGTTCAGCTAAAAGAATGATCTATCATACAACAGTGAGTGGTCATGTTCTGTGCAGTGGAGCTCAGCTAAAAGAATGATCTATCATGTGATGGTGAGTGATCATGTTCTGTGCGATGGAGCTCTGCTGTCAGAATGATCTACAGGCAGTGGTGTGTGGTCATGTGATTGTTTACAGTGGAGCTCAGCAACCAGAAAGAATAAGAATGCATTATAATAGAAAAATTATGCGCCGACCAGTAGATAATGCACTGCCTAATATATAAGTAATTTTTCTAATGCATATAAAAGGTAGAATGGTGCTTTTATATAGCGCCATTTCCATGTACATGCTCAAAGGCGTATTCAATGATCAGTTTACCCCCAGCTGACCAGAAGCATATATAGGCACAACTGGCAGCCACTTCAAAGTGGTCCATATATGCTGGTACTCATTTTACCGACCCCGGAGGGATGGAAAGCTGTGTGGCCTTTAGCGGGAAAGAAGGTCACCCAAAATATTCAACCCTTGACCTGGCTGAGGATTGAACCGGGGACCTCAGGATTGAGAGGCAGAGGTCTTACCACTGTGCCAACCCCTCTGCTAAAAAAAAGCTTAAAAGCAATGCCATACTCAGAGAGTTTTAAGATTAGATTGATTGAGAAAAAAAAGTACTAAATTCAATTTAAACATTGTGCTAGAGGATTGAAAAGTACAAATCAAAGTTTCAATGCAAAAATTGTAATGCTACAATGACAGAAGCTTTTAAAATTGAATTCTGATGAAAATCAAAAGTTTGAAATGACTGCCAGGAGATCAATTGATAAACACTTTGTCTTACTAATACTAGACAATGTCCATAATAACAACTCAAAACAGGGAAGAGCCTGTCCAAGTCACCTTGACTGCAATAGGAATACATGTTGATTGTCCAATGGGTATCTTTAGCCAGACTCCTCGGACACCAATAGATCTCCAGTGCATAAGTGAAGCTGAACATGTTTTATAAAATTATCACTAAGAAAATTTCATAATAACTCTAAATTCCAGGTCACAGAATAATTAATATATCAAACTTGTACAAAACAATCTCACACAATACATTTTTTACAATTAAAGTAAAAGAGATATTGTATATATAATAATCTTTGTTACTAATCACCCTCCCTTGTATTCGTAGACTAAATTACAATGGGTGAAGCTCAATGAGATTTTTTCGAATCATCTAAGTTCTAGATGAAGACAAATAAAGGAGTAAATAAAATAATAAAAAAATAGATCTTAAGCATTAAGCATTTGAACATTGGTTCAGACATGCACAGAAAAGCAGCCCATGCATTATCTTGGAAAATAGCCCAATGGCCAGATTGCAAAAATCTAGGAGTCATTTTTGCAGAAAGAGGAAAACTCTAAAAGGCAGACTGAAGTTGACAAATCTCAGTCAATTAAAGTACAAGATGAAATTGAACCAAGATTGCAGGAGTGGTAGGGATGCACCTGCGGAGGGGGGTTACTCTGAGGGTAGGGATGACTGTTGGAAAAGTCCCAAAAATACCCTAAAAAATTACCAAGGCATAAAAATGTTCCACCCTAAAAAATACCTCTTGGTTTGAAAATTACTCTTAAAAAATACCAATGGAAAATTGACGTTTTTCCTTAGTTAGCTAGCAGATCAGCAGATTGGCCCTAAGTTCCTTAAGTGTGTTCCCTGCTAGCAGAGGTCTCTGATAACAGGCAGGAAAGCTACAGAAAAGAGAGATACCTCTGCAGGCTGCCTGTGAGTTCTTGGATACTTTGGCCAACCACATTCATGGACAAAAGAAACCAGTTTTAAAAAATGTTTTCTGTTACCTTGGCTACAGATATTGTGCATGTTCTGTTTCCCATTTGCCACTGCAAATTTCTGACCCATGTTAATAGAAAATTGTGAGAGTTCTAACTTTGAGCAAACTGGTTTTGTGGGTTTTGTGTTACAGGTCAAAATGTATCATGTTGTCAAGGAAATGATCACAAATGCTCAAATGAAAACTCAACGGGGGCCAGCAGAAGTATCTCTTTCTTCTCTGGCTTTCCTGCATGCCATCAGAGACTTTTACTATCAGGGAATTGAAGGTGACATGCAGTAAATAAAGGTGTGTGCATTATAGGATGTTCACAAAAGGACTTTTGTCTTAATTTCTTATCAGTATGCACATTTGCCAAAACATGGAACTGAAAGCACTCTTAAATAGCTTTGAATTTTTCAACCCTAAAAAACCCTCTGGCTCTTGTTTTATTACACCAGTTTTTCTTTAACAACTCCTAAAAATACTGGTCTGACTATTTTAACCCCTAAGAAATATGATTGTAATGCCTACAACCCCAACATGGTTAGTACCCACCCCACCCATCAGGAGGGTGCATCACTCAGTTGTGCTTCACTCACCTTTATTACAGGATAATAAAACAAGATAAGATAAAAACTGTGTGTATACAGTAATAACAATGATAATAATTAGTTACAGCATGAAGGAGTACTAACGTAAAAACATTATTAAAACAAATAACAATTCTTGTCAGTAAAGCTATATATCTTATCTATATTCTATAACTAACTGTATGTTGTCGTGTTATACATTTATATACATCTATTCCATATCTTTCATGTTATATCCATACCATTGACCCTCCTTTATACATTATTATTTACATATTAAAGTATAAACAACAGTATAAAGTTACATCAATATGCTTTAAGATTCTAAAGTATCATGGCTTTGTTACCAGAAAGCCTTTGATCAAAATCAGTTTCGCTGCCACTGACACACGTCTGTTGACTTAAGTCTACCGTTACACCACCAAACCTGCAACCGAAAAAAAAGAAGAATAGCTCTAAAACTAAAAAAATTGATCAGCTGAATTAAATGTAACACACTTGAAAAAATTCTCCTTTCTAGCCATCGTATCTAGGAGTCAAACTTTGAAACAATTAGATAAGTGGTCGAAATATGCAGTATATTGGCAATCTTACATATCTTTCTTGGCCTGAAACAAAAGGGAATCCTTAGAAGGTTCGTTCGTGCTGCGATCCATCTCCAATATTCTTGTGTTTATGTACTTTTTCAATATACAAAATTTTGACCGAATGTAAAAAATGAACCAGGCGTTCGCTTCGAAGGCTTGGTTCCCAAGCTTGTGGTGTAATATACAAAATGGCAGACTTTTGGTGTCACGTACTTGTGTCTTGCATTATGGGTTTCTTAGTCAGATACGAACACTGCTGAAGACATGAAGTTATTGGCAAAGAGCTTAGAAAAAGATAGCTCGGGGTATAGTATACTTATTACTTGAATGCAGTAAATCGTAACAGAAAAACTAGATTTTCACGCTTGTCTTCCCGGAGTAGTCAATCGATAAAAATTGATATCGATACAAATCGACATAAATCAAATGATTTTTATCGATTTTTGTAGGAAGTCAATAGAAATCGATACCAAAATTTGATGTGAGAAAATCGATTTTAATCGATTTGTCAAGTTGTATCGATTTTCAGCGATCTATTATTTTTGAAGTTAATGAATATAAACCACAGTCAAATTTGATAGAAAAGAAAAGTCGATAACATTCGATAGAAAAGTTAAATCAATAAAAATCGATACTCTAAAAAATGTTGTGAGTTTGATTTTTATTGATTTTTAGATACAATCGATATCATTCAAGTGATTGATATAGATTTTTATAGAGTTTTCGATCGGTAAATTGATGTCGATTTTTACCGATTGACTACTCCAGGTTGTCTTCCATCACTCAATCAACAAGCTCTGATAACTTTGCATTGGGATATTATTTTTTCAAACAACATTATAGTAACAGAAGTGGCAACAAAATAGGATCAAGTATCTTCATAATTTTAAGTTGTTTCTATCAGGGTAACAAATGTACCTGGCCAAATCCATTTGGCTTTAATTGTTGAAGGATTGATATCTGTATTTTATTTTGGCCGATACATATATACTGTATACTCACACAAAAGAAGGCAAACTTTGATCACTCCCTTCTGGCAGCTCTGTTTTTGGTGTTGGCAAACTAGTGACAAAAGCTTGTTATGTTTTGTGTGTAACCCACAAAGATATTGAGCACTGTACCCAGTAAGGTTTTACTTCCTGTGTTTTTACATGTTTAGTAACAAAGGAAATAATTATTGCCCAAGCTGACAGAATGAAACACACCATGTGCTAGAAGATTGACTGACAGATATATACAGTATCAGATGGTATGCTTCATCCTATTTGAAATCTCTGTTTGGTTTATTGAACAAAATAAACAATGTTGTTTTGGTTCAATCTTCTTATAGTTTTTTCAAGAAAGAATAAAAATGTTTTTTTACATACCAAGAACAAAACAACTGAAACCCTGATTTCAAAATTAAAGTAACCCAGCCTTGGACACTTGAACTTTAAGCCAATCAGATACCTTGTTTGAATGGTGTTAAAGATTTGATTGGTTTAATAAGAAAAAAGCTGTCAAAATGTCCAACCATCAAAATTCACATACCAGCTGAAACAGTGCAGCCAGTTTGGGTTTAGCAAGAGCACTTGCAAATTTTTCTGTGGATAGGAAGGTTTTCAGAAAAATCTGGTCTCAAAGTGTTAATGTTTCATGAAAACCTGCATGTTATGAACATGATAATGATGATATATGGCTTGTGGTTAGTACTAACTATCAGCTGCACTTTGTTTATTGAATGAACAACAGAAATTATCATTGGAACAGTCTTTCATCTCAATAAGTCAGCTTTTTGCAATCATTCAATTTCAGTCATGTTACCCTGATTCCCGAGGAGGCAGAGGACATGTGGCATGCGTACAATCTGGTTGCCATTGGTGATAGACTAACATCAACAACTATCAGGTAGTAAACCTGGTTACTAACATGCTGTCTGCTAAACTTTGTAATTTAGATTTAAATATTGACTTTTATTTTCTGTTCATGAGTCTCTAGCAATTTATAAGCTCCATTCTCTTTAAATCTACCTCAAACAATAATTAAAAGAACAAACAAGCTGCTATGCATAGTTAATTTGGTTAGCAGTAGCTAAATTATTTGTTCATTTAAAGTTCAGAATGCACCACTGTGCTTTTTTATGTACATATTCTGAAATATCCTGATAATTTCATGTAAAACCTTAGGACAGCTGCAGGGACTGCAGAGCTACAGGTCTGGATGGGCTTTAACCCCACCGATAACTTTGTTGAAAAAAACAGAAATTGAGAATGCCTTTGAGAAAAATTTGTTTGGACTGAAAGGAATAAACGCATTTCCTGCAATCTCAGAAATTCGAAACTTTGACATTTTATGGAGGAGCAAGTCCCGGTTCCCCCAGAAAGCTAGTGCTTTTGACACTCATAGAAGCGTGATATTCATGATTTAAGTCCCACCAATCCAAAATATGCTCCACTGTCCCAGAGCTGGTTGATCAGAACTTGATGATTCCCAGAACAAATCCCAAGACTTTCAATAATGATGGTCACTGTATAAAAATGAAATTAATGTGTTTATTGCACACAATCCATTTTGGTTTATTTCTAATTGGCTACAGGAGAGTTCAGACCGAGTCAGCTACTGGTTCTGTAAGCAGTAACAAAGTGCGCACAACACTTTCAGTCGCTGTTGAAGCCATTGATTTTGATACTCAGGCTTGTGTGCTAAGAGTGAAAGGAAGAAATGTTCAGGAAAACCAGTATGTCAAGGTAAGTGACCTCAGCGTGATGAAAAAATTTCTTAAAAAGATGCTCTAGGAGAAATTAAATCTCCTAAAATACGAGTGATTTTTTTAAAATAATTGGAGGGGGCAGCAATTAGTGTAATCTGTTTTAGTGTTACCTCAACTTAATAAACATCTTTTAAACTGATGGTCAGATGGGGGCATACCACACCTTGGACCTGGAACTGAACAGGAAATTCACATTAATGAAAAGCTACTGGGATTATATCGCACTGGAGAGAGTGGGTAAGGCAGATGTAAATTTCTGTATCCAAGCAACACAAATACCTTCAGCATTATAATGAAAATAGCTGTAGTTTCTGCTATACCTTCTCCTGTTTTTTAGTGTGCTTTTTGCTTTCAGGCATTTGCCTTTTGTATGTTTGCTGTTTGTTTGGTGAGTGAAAGGCAACAAAAATAAACAAAACATTACATGCCCAATGTCTAACTTGAAAACCTCAGGGTTAATTTAGGCCCTGGTCATTTCCTTCAGTTATATTAAGTTTTTGTTCTTTTTTTCTTTCCAAAATATCCAAACTATCATATGTTCAATATCTAAAAACTTAACTAAAATTTATCTAGTACAATGTAATCTTATTGAAGGAAATGCAAATAAAGTTATCTGTTATCTGTTATCTGCTACTTTGTGAATTGCAGGAAAGAGTACTGAATAGGGCTGTAAGATATTATATGAATACCTTCCTTTGTGTAACTTTGTCATCCTGCAAATTAATAAAGTCAGATAAAAGGTGAATATGGTGAAAACTGCATTCTGATTGGATGTTTCTAAAAATGATAATACAAGTATAGATAAGCAAAACTTTTTGAATACTCAAACTGTTATTACTTATTTATAAGTATTTTGTTTAAGTTCACTGGCAAGTAAGTACAATAAGAACTTAAAGATTAATACAGCAGTTTTGAATCATCATTGTCAGGGATTTTGCTGGTGCTGAGATTTTTGAGCATTGTCCCTTCCTTGGAGCATTTTCTTCCAATGGTGATGATTAAGAGTGACTGTCTGAGAAAACCAGGCAGATGATGAAAGATGGGGGTCGGCCAATTCTCATCATATTTTTACTGTAAGATACCCTTACCCAACTGGCATTCAAGGTAACATTATTTTTTCAGTTGACTTAATTGGTTTCAAATTTGACCACCCCCTGGTTTACCCCCATTACCTCCCTGAATATGACTATTTTTCAACGAGCAGGGTGGTCAAATTCAAAACCAATTAAGGCAATTAAAAAATGGATGTTACCTTGAGTATCAGTTGGGTAAGGGTATCTTACAGCAAAAATATGATGAGAATCAGCCAACCCCCATCTTTTGAGATTTTTTAATATTTCATGATTGGTTTTCTCTGACAATTACTCTTAAAAACTATCAGCTTGAAATTGAGCATGAAGTAGCTATCACAAATGAAACCTTCATGTTTACTTGTCCATTATTCAGAGCAAGCCTGTGATGTAACACAACATGCTGATGTGGCTGCTCTTGTAATGCATGAAGGTAAGTGTGATCTGCAGGGGATCCAGGGGTCAGTCCAATAACTAGCTACAGTCTGATGAACTGCAGGGGATCCAAGGGGTGGTCCAATAACCAGCTACAGTCTGGTGAACTACAGTGGATCAAGGGGTTGGTCCAATAACCAGCTTCAGTCTGATGAACTGCAGTGGATCAAGGGGTGGTCCAATACCCATCTATAATCTGCCAAATTGCAGTGGATCCAGGGGTTGGTCCAGTACTGAGCTACAGTCTGGTGAAAAGGAGGGAGTCCAGGGGGTGGTCCAATACCCAGCTACTGTCTGATGAACTGTAGGGATCCAGGGATGGTGAATACCCAGCAACAGTCTGGTGAAC
>JAOBRD020507092.1:0-10584 GCA_027575215.2 Hydrozoanthus sils | reverse complement strand
TGCAGGGAATTCAGGGATGGTCAAATACCTAGCTACAGTCTGATGAACTAAGGGGATCCAGGGGTTGGTCCAATACCAATCTACAATCTAGTAAACTTCAGGGGTTCCAGGGGGTGGTCCAATACCCATTTACAGTCTGATGAACTGCAGGGGATCCAGGGGGTGGTCCAATATCTATCTACAGTCTGATGAACTGCAGGGGATCCAGGGATGGTGAATACCCAGCAACAGTCTGGTGAACTGCAGGGAATTCAGGGATGGTCAAATACCTAGCTACAGTCTGATGAACTAAGGGGATCCAGGGGTTGGTCCAATACCCAGATACAGTCTGATGATATATATTCTTTTTCCCTAGGTTTATGTCATGTATGTCTTGTGACATCTAGTATGACAATAGTAAGAGCGAAACTAGATATGAATATCCCACGAAAACGGAAGGGTTTTTGTGCACAACATGACAAGGTATTTACAGCAGTAGTGAGCTCAATTTACATTGCTTATTTCAAAAATCAAGTTCTTTTTTGGCATTTGGTTTCAAATGATTTCTAAAGCGATGTCCCGTTTTTATTTTAGGGGCTGGTTAGGTTTTATGATGCAATTATTCAAGCTGTTTTGCGGCATGTGAATTTTGATGGTATGTATATGAAATCAGAGTTGTCAATTATTAGTTTTGATATTTATTAGTATAATGTATTAGGATTCATTTTAAGTTTCTTACACTAAGATCTTAAAGTTTCATAGTCTATTGATTGATTGTAGTTAATGTTTCAAAATGTACAACTTTCAGGCCTTAAGAAAACAGCATCTCATTACAATGATTACTAATTGAAGTACCTAGTGCATGCCTTGACATTTAGTAGCCTTTTTTGGCCTTTTTGCATATTTATGAATAGTACTGAAAAATTAAAACCCAATAAATTTCCAAAAAAATTCATACTCTCTAAAAATATTGACTGCTCCCTAACAAGGGCTAAGCAAATTGAAATACTTTTGTGTGATTTTAGTTTTTTTTGTTTTGATATTATGTTGCAGTTGTTAAGTGTGTTTTGGTAGCCAGCCCTGGTTTTGTAAAGGATCAATTTAGTGAGTACATGTTCCAACAAGCTGTAAAGAACGACTGGAAAGTAATCACTGAAAATAAATCTCGATTTGTAATGGTAAGTTTATAATAGAGAGACTTAGAGTACACATTAATGTTAAGGTGAGTGTTGGCATTTTGTAAGGGGAAGATACCTGTAGGCTATCAGCTCAGTTCAGTTTAGTTCATAATCATGAGATGGTGTTGATTCATTTTGTTAATATGCTTCTTGTTTGATACAGAAAATAAATCAAATGTTGGTTTGTCATTTTAGCGCCTCTGCACAACAACCAATACTTCAAAATAGCACAACTGTATTCAATTACTCCTTTCTGGAATTTAGCACCAGGAATGTCTTCTTCAGTGAGAATAAAGTTATTGGAATCACTCACTCTCATCAAGTTTTCTTTTATTCCCATTATCAAACACTGCATGGCCCTCCAAACAATCCCATGAACACTTGCGATGAATAGAGATCACTAGCCTTATCATATCTAGACTGTCATTATTGTATAAAACTTAGGTAAGACACAGGCAGGTTACACACTTGGGTAAAATGTTATTCTTAGGGAAGACAAGTGCACACACTGGATACTTTATACTCACATAAAACATGGCCACCATACCTGTATAGGAAAGATGGGATTTAAAATATATTTAATAGGTGTTTCATAGTTACATAAAAACAGGCTACATAATTGCAGTAATCATGGTGTTTCATTGGAAAGATACAAGCTACACACTGGGGCTATAATAATGTGGTGTTGGGATGTCACAAGCTTTAGGCTAAGTTTCTTATACTTAAGAGACAGCAAGCATCACCTTTACCTGAAATGCAGTAAAGACAAGTTCTTGGATTCTTAAGCTGTCTTGAAAGCATTAACTGATACTATTGGTTTTATGGTCTTTGTAATTTGTTAAGTTGTCAACGTGAAGTTTATATTGACAAAGATACAAAATGTTTTCTCCTTGTCAGGCAGTATCTTTTGTTGAGTGAATCAAACCTTCTACAATTGCCTTGTGACCTACGTTGAACTAACCATTGCTTCTCTGTGTTTCAGGTGCATTCCTCTTCAGGCCACAAACATGCTTTGAAAGGTGACAGCTGTTGTTGTTTTTGTTCTATTGTTTTGTTTGTTTTTGTTTTGCTTCCTTTTTATTGAACTTCAAGCATAAATATACATCTGATACAGGTACTGTATGTTGGGAAAGCCTTTGATTACACTCTCAACACTTCCTATAGATAGTTTATTCATAAGTAAGAAAGTTGTTGTTTACAGTTGAAGAATATTTATACTTTTAGCCAATTCTACAAACTGATTTACCAAGACACTCAACAGAGACCTTTAGCACGAGCCCTCCCTGTTACCATGAAGGCCAACTAGAAATCAAATATTAGTAATTGACACATACTTGCACACGTCATGTGGTCGTGGTGATCGTCACAGAGGTGAAAAGCGTCTTGGCGGTCCCCTTGAAGATCATCACAACCACATGACATGTGCAAGCAACTGTCAACTACTGATGTTTGATTTCCGGTGTTGGCCTCTGTGGCAACATGGACGTCTGGTGCTTAAGGCCTCCAGCATTGCCCAGGGACCGTTGTCAAGTAGTTAAGAGACACTTGCTTTTGTTAACTTGTTTTGATGTCTATTTTTGCAGAGGTCCTTGCAGACCCATCAGTGACTAATAAGCTATCAGATACCAAAGTATGTATAGTTGATCTTAATTTCCATTCAAGCCCCCATTTTAACCCAGGTAGCACAATAAAGGTTTTGGTTACATACAAATCGTAAACCAATCAGAAGCCATGTCTGTCTAGGTTTTCGTATGCACGTTGTAAACATATTCAACTGCGAGGACACTACACAAAACCTGTCGGGGGTTACCTAAGGGTGCCCATGGTAGTCATCTTTCTCACGCTCTTTCAACCTCCTGGATCATTTTTTGTTTCCATCTTTTCACCTTTTCTACACTTCTTGGGTCATTTTTTGTGTCTCTCCTTTAATCTACGCTGTATCTGCTACTAGAACCGTTTTGTAACCACTTTCTTTGCATATAATAATTATACCAAATGATATTTAGCTTTCCTAGGCTTCCTGCCCCAATTTACGGCATAGTTTGATTCATTAAAAGGTATGATTAATTCTTTTTGTGTCGTTAATTACTTTGGGACATTCTAGTTTTACTCATCCAAAACTACAATATTAGTATAGGTAATCGCATGGGCCCGAGCAAAATTGAGGACTAATTTCACGAGTATTTTCAACTTTTTCCAAAATCGCCTGAGTCGCTTTGCGATGAGGGCAATTTGGTAAAAAATTAAAAAGTGATATTGTTCCTAAATTTTACGAGGAACCAGGCGATTACATGTTTATAACATTGAGGGCAAAATTCTTTAGTTTCCGCGGGATGCCACAAGAAAGCGTTGCATAACTTAACTCATTTCTCAAAAATGAAGCAAAATCTTTGCAACCTCTGAAAACATTCGGAAATCTTCGGAGGATGTTTGAAATTAATTTAAAGCATTTTTATGATTTTTAAAAAATTTCGGAAAATCTTCGGAAGTGTTTGGAAACGTTCGGAAATCTTCGGAAACTTTCGAAAATCTTCGGACAAATGTTTCTAAGGCATTTTTGAGACTTTTTAAAATTTTCGGAAAATCTTCGGAAATTTACGGAAGTGTACCAGCGACCAATCAGCGCTAAGTAATTTTGCCCTGAATTAAGAAAAAAGGCCCCGCTGTTATCCAATCAGCTCGAAGTAATTTTGCCCTCTATATTATAAACCACATCACATATTAAGCTCACGGCAATCATGTTACGGACTTTCACCGTTATTATATAGAAAGTGTTGATTCTTGTACAATAGCGTGTAAAAGCATTCTACTGGCCCTAAAATTCCTAAAAATCCCAAATAATTTTTGTGTGCCCTAAAAATGCTCTAGTGTTATAGCAATTTTTGACATTTCCTTAACCCTATACTATTGAAACTGAATCTGTATCAGAAGTTCATATGTGGACTAATCCTAATGACGATCCTTCATCTTGTATCACTCTACCAACATAACATCAATACCCCAACCAGTGGCTTCAGTTTTCTAATAAAATTATTAAAACTCCACATCAGTCATATTACAACACTGATCAGTGTATTACAACGAGAATAACACAATCTTTTCCTAGTTTCAATCATTGTCAATTTCATTAAGTTTCAGTAATGTATATTTCTGTTTAAATGTCTGTGAGAAAAATATAAGTAGCGTTGTTTTTGTCGTTAAAAATGCTCTATTTTCTTGCTATTTATCCCTAAAAATCCTTATTTTTCAGAGAAAAAGCCCCTAGTATTCTCCCTAAATTTCGTAACAAGCCAGCTAGAATGCCAGCGGATCGCATCCTTTTGCTAAAAAGGCACTGCGTGGTGTTTTTATTACAGGCTGCTGGTGAAGTGAAAGTACTTGATAGCTTTTACCAGATGTTGCAAAATGAACCTAACAGGGCGTTTTACGGGTAAGTACAGTAAAGCCCCGTTAATTCTGAATCCCATTTGAAACGAAGTTTGAATACAGCAGCGAACGACAACATGAACATGTTGATCTCGTTCTTGGTCTCATTCTCGCGCGGTTTACAATATATGCGCGGCAGCTTGGCTTGCACGAAAATATTTATTTATTTACTATTTTTTTTTTTTAAAAAACCTATTTCTCACTGATTCGCTGGTTAGGTATATGCTAATGTTATTATCTCAGTGCCAATGAAATCCAAATATATTCACCTCCACTTCGGTGAATAATTACTTACTAGTCACCTCCACCTCAGCAGGTAATTGTTAAAAAACTCTACACACGACCCTGGAAAAATAGTTTTTTTTCTCAGATTAAGGCTGTTATGGTTGTTATTGTTGTTACAGGTTTTTCTACCAACCGGTGTGTAGAGTTTAGAAACTTATTTTTGTTCATGATTTTCTCCAGATTAAAACACGTAGAGCATGCGAACGAAGCACTCGCAATAGAAACACTTCTTGTTTCCGATGAGTTGTTTAGGTAAGTTTACTTGTGATTCTGTTTTATCATTCGTCATAGAAATTTGTAGCAAAGCTGGAAAAGAATGTTAGCAAGCCGAAAATGACCTCACAGATGACAAACAATCAGTGTTGCCCTTTGGACTTGGAGGTGTGTGGAGTTATTAGGTGGAGCAGTGGCATGGCCGAGCGGTCAGCGTGTTTGACTCGTAGTCCTAGGGTCGAGAGTTCAAGCCCCGATCAGACCACTGTGTTGTGTCTATGAGAAAGACATTCTACTGGGCCTGTTCCAGTCGACTCAGCTGTGTAAATGAGTGCATTCGACAAATGTCCTGTTCAGGGGGAATCAAAGACTCACCCGCCAATTACAGAAACCGGGGACAAGCTGAATCACCGGTGTGACGGGCCACGCAGACTTGATAAAGGATTCAGTTTTAGTGCTTTTACACTGTAGCCTGACTTCAACTGTATTACGGCACACTCGAAGGATAAGAATTTGTAAAATTTGTTTTGTCAATTTTATCCCCGGTTCTTGCATTATTTCGCAGTGTTGAGGTTGGGATTGTTAATATCTCACGGTATCGAGACTTGGAGTTTTAATATCTAACGTTATCAAAATTAGGAGTGTTAGTATCTAACGGTATCAAGATTGGGAGTGTTAATATCTCACGGTATTGATTTGACCAGTATGATTATCTTCCAATAGGGACCTTAAGATACGAGTACGGAAATGCCGACGACGACGGCAGAAAACATTAAAAAATACAAAGGCTGCACATTGGAATGCACCGTGCTGATCACCTGCACGTTGGAATGCACCGTGCTGGTCACCTTCACGTTGGAATGCACCGTGCTGGTCACCTGCATGTTGGAATGCACCGTGCTGGTCACCTGCACGTTGGAATGCACCGTGCTGGTCACCTGCACATTGGAATGCACCGTGCTGGTCACCTGCACGTTGGAATGCACCGTGCTGGTCACCTGCACATTGGAATGCACCGTGCTGGTCACCTGCACGTTGGAATGCACCGTGCTGGTCACCTGCACTTGATCGTCTTGAAAATGACACCGTGAAAAGCTCAGTTTTGAAGTTTTGACGACTACATAAAATTTTGTCAATCTTAATTTACCTTTAAGAAGAACACTTTTATCTATTTCTACTCACAAAGCGTAATTTGGGCAAAAGAGAAGGCAAACTAGCCATACGTGTGACCGAAAAGGGACAAGAAAGAAGTGTGTTTTTGTAAGCCATCATCGACATTCCCATCAGATTATCTCGCAGTATTGAGATGTACAATGTTTTCTTTTCGCAGTACGAGATGGGTAGTCTGATTATCTTGTAGTGTGAACATGAAAATTTGATTATCTCATAGTATTAACATAAAATAGTTTGATTATCCCGTAGTATAAACACGAGAGAGTAGTGATCTGATAGTATTAAATAACAGAGTTTGATTTTCTCGTATCAATCACATGAGAGATCGTGTGCTAACCTCGAGCAACTAAGATGAGAGAAAGTGACTTTTCATACAGTACGGTTAACTCTGAAAAAAGTAGTATTCTAGTATTCTACTTGTAGATGCAAAGGGACTTTTTTTTTTTTTAAAAAACTGCCTTTTTCCCCTGTAGATCTAGCGACCTTCCAACTCGAAAACGTTATGTTGCCCTGGTAGAAAGTGTTAAAGAAAATGGAGGGGATGTCAGGTAAGGTTGCTAACAGTTTTGGGCGCAAAAAAAACTATTTCAAATCATTTCAACCATTTCGACAAACGGGAAGGCAACGTTTATTACAGCCAATAGTAATAGCTTCAGTTTTGGCAACATGTTGGCAAGTCAGCAAGAACGGTGAAAGAAACCCAAAGCTGTTCAGTTCTGACGGTTTTGTTTGAGGTCTAGAGATCGTTAGAGTCGTTGGGAGCATTCAAGTTCAGCTAGGATCTGTAAGGACCGACCGTTTCATCTTTATCTTTTTCTGTTGAAAATAGAAATAGTTTACCCGGAGTTCAGACATGGTTATATCATATTTATTTTTGTTGAGTGTTACAATATTCAGAGTGTATTTTTTTTTCCCAAATTGATTCCTTTTTTCTCCTTTACAGAATATTTTCCAGTTTACATGTCTCAGGAGAACGTAAGTACTTACTACTGCTGGTTTATAGTTTGGTACAATGTACTAGGTATTCCTACAATGAGTGAGTGTTCGTAGGTCAACGAGTTTGCTTCGACACATCGCACTTTGGTTTCAGAGAACCACTGCCTGTTTAGTCGAGTCAGTGCTAGTTTACCGTGCGGGAGGCCTGGGTTCGATTTCCGGCGACGTTCCTTCACTCAGGGTCTTAAGATAACTGAGGAGAAGGTGCTGCCTTTACTCTAACAACTACAAAGGTTCTCGAATAAGGAAGTTAAACTGTAGGACCTTGAAATCTTAAAACTGGGTTGTAAGACCTGTTGAACTTTTTGACTACCCAAAAACTAGTTCTTTAAAACGTTAAAAATTAGGTTATCTTGCGGAAGTTTTCAAGAGACTTGAGGTTCATGCAGTAGCCACGTGCGCTCTTTTTGTAAATAAATTATTACAGTGTAAAGCAAAACAAAATGTTTGATTTTTTTGTTCTTTGAGGATTACCTAGCACCCATTTGCAACCGTTCCTAGTCCATTAAGCTAAGTCTCTTATCTCTCATAAATTAAACAATGCTAGTTCTAGGTCAGTATAGGATCAGCTAACAGGTTTTGTAGCTTTTTTGATAATAAGGTAATGATTTCCAAATCTACTTCACAGAGCTGGGTCAGCTGTCTGGCGTCGCTGCAATCTTGAGGTTCCCCGTAGCTGATATTGAAGACGAGGACGAAACAGACTCCGACACGGATTAGGTTGACATTCGGGAAATTAAACAATTGTCGTTTCAAGAACGAGACAGATTTCGACACGGATTAGTTTTGCTTTCGGCAAATCAAACAGTTGTCGTTTCATAATATATACATTATAACTTACAGCTTTATATGTTCTCAGACTAAAGTATTTCAGTTGTTAAAACCCTTATGTTGACAAGGCTGTATTAAGAAATTTTTGCTCAGGAGCTTTCCAGTGACTAAAATCTAACAAGTTCTTGGAAGTTAACCCTTTCAGTCCCAGTCAGTTGTCAACATCTTATTTCTCCTTACTGAATATCACGTACAAAATAAGACATTTGGTAGTGAGAAAATGAAAATTGATCGAACAAAGCAAACTGCTTAAGTTTAAATGTGAATTCTCCCAAGCTTGTTCCAGAAAAAGTACAAACTCAAGTTGGGAGAATTTGCCAATGCAACTTGGACTTATATTAAAGGTTAAGGAAGCTAGGAACGCTAATAGTTATTATTATTTAAAGAGCCAAGCCACAATGTGAAAATCAAAAGTAACATAGGTTGAAAAGCAAGGGAGATTTGTAAAAGGGTAACCGTAATAAATTTGATGTGGTTTTATAAAAACCGAAATGCTACGAGCTAAATGAGAGACTTTAAAGATCGTCATGCCTTAGGACATGTAAGAATTACAGTTCCGACAGAGTATTCTTACGTTGCGATTGTTGAATAAAATAATCAGTTAAGTAAAACATCGCTGTAACAGTTTTCTGTTAATAGTCACAGATGTCGCACTTCTGTCACATTCCTTTTTCTTGAGAATCAACTCGGGGTTCTTGAGACCAAATTATTTGACACAACTTCTCAACTGGCGACTTCTATGGAACGCCAAGCGTGACAAAAGTTTAAAACAATATATAGATTCTTTCACGAATTAAATATATGTTGAAATCTCGACAAGACAACTGATATAGGTATTGGAATTCCTACATTTATGCAACATCTCATATATATACGTCGACGGAAGCTTAAAACATCCCATATATATAGTTTGTATGTTCACGCACATATATAGGTTGAAATTATCGATTACTTCCTGGGTATCGATTTCCCGAAAGAAAATCAGTCCCGCGCGAATAACATGATCACTACGGTCAAAGCAAAAGTTTTTGAAGATTTGAAAACTCGGCTCCCCAAATCTCACGGCAAAAGTTTGTTGACAGCACCTCGGATTTTCGTGAACATCAAGATAAAGGTTTGCGAACCTATCAGTCGTGGCGAAAGTTTGAGAAACTGAGAACAAAAATGTGACAACGGCGCGGCAGAAATGGTCTAGGCTAGTTGTTTGTCTGCTTATTTTCATTTAATTATCATCTCTTTCTTCTTTCGATGTGTTGTTTTCTTTGATTAGCTAATAGCGTAGTTAAATACGCAACCTGGGGCAGGTTGTATGTAGCCAAGGCCAAGCCGGGTTGTTTGTTTAAAAAACTAAGTAGTGAAAACAAAATTAATTTGCAGGTATAACCTCTACAAGCGTTTGAAATATTTTTTTTAACCAGAAATAAGAAAGAATTTATTGAAAACCCAATCATAGCTCTCATTCGCAAGGCCAGTACTTGAATGAACAGGCAAGCAATACCAAGGGTCAATGTCGATTTTTTAATTGTAAACACAGTGTCAGTGAAACAAATTGTGTAAACCCAATCCCTTTTATTTAACCGAAAAGTGGTGTCATTGAAAATTTTTTGAACCAGCAGTTTTCAAACACAACAGTGCCAGAAATTTGGCCGTTTTACATTTAAGCCAGGGACACATGCACTAGGTGATTTTATACGCCGATCGCTGCGATTGGCGAAATTCGTTAAAGTTGTTAAAATTGGTTAAGTGTGTCACCAGCTATTGCGATAGCAAATTTCGCCGATCGTAGCGACTGGTATACAAATATATGCAACCAGCATAAGAAGACCGAAATCAATCGTATTTAACTACGCTATTAGTTAATCAAGGAAAACAACACTCCAGAGGTAAGCTTTCACATCGAAAAGAAAATCCATACCAATAAAAGAAGAAAGATATGACAATCAAATGAAAATACGTTAAGCAGAAAAACAACTGGCTTAGTCCATTTTTGCCGCGCCGTTGTCACATCCGTCATTTTCTTTTCTGTTTCTTGAACTTTCGCCGCGACTCAATATGTTCTCAATGTTCAAGAAAATTTGAACTGCTGTCAACAAACTTTTGCCCTGAGATTTGGGAGCAGTGTTTTAAAACATTTACCACCTATTCACATACTTTTGCCGCGATGTTCACAAAAATTTAATTTGAGATGCTGTCAATAAACTTTTTCCCTGAGATTTGGGGAGCCGTGTTTTAAATGTTCACAAACTTTTGCTGTGGCCGCAGTGACATTCCCACGTGCCGTACTGTACGCGCGGAACAGATCTCAATACCGAGGAAGTAGTCGATAATTTCAACCTATATATTATGTGCTGAACATACAAACTATATACATATATATGGGATGTTTCAAGCTTCCGTCGACGTATATATATATATGAGATGTTGCGTAAATCCCCTGATGAGTGGGTAACCACGAAACAGGCTTGTAGGGATGAACGTGTAGTTTATTTGTCTTTTTCTCAAC
>JAOBRD020506987.1:0-17171 GCA_027575215.2 Hydrozoanthus sils | reverse complement strand
CGATCTAACAGCAAGCGATGTATTTCATAATGCTAGCTTATGGAACGTTATATGTTATTCTTTTTTTTTTTTTATTAAATCGCTGTACATTAATACTTACTATACTGAAAAATTTAAATAGTGCGTACAATTAAAATCTCATTTGAATTAATAAAATCTCATTTTTCCGAAGCAAGTTTTCATTTATTCTTTTTAAAATACCTTTTTACACAAATTTATGCAATAGCTTTCAAATGGTTTAGATGGTTACTGGTCATACTTTTTAAAAAATTCACCAAAGTCTGTGACGCAAATGATCGACTTTGATAAGACACTGAAAATACAGTGTCTCATTATCCCTATCTGTCAACGTTGCCATGCACGAAGTTGCCGCTGAAAAGCGATCGAGAGCCTGTTCGCAAACTACTGAAATCGCAAGCAGAGCCATTTCAATCATTTTTTCGGAGGATATAAACAGATTAAGTTTCTTTTTGTTGACTTTTGAGGTTTATTCACAAGTTATGTTGCGATTATCATGATTATTAAACACAAAAAGTAATTTTCTTTTCTGCCGTAGTTTCCAAAAAACCCTACCCTTTGGGGCTGGCATGGAAAAGGATCGATAGATCGATTAATTATCCGAGTTTTCGGTATGTTGGTCTTTAAACCGAGTTCAGCCTGACATTCACATAATCGGGATGCACTGTATTGATTTATTATTTGTGACAGTCGTGAAATTTCGAAATTGAAACATTTTGATATATGTTTTTCCTTTTTTAGCTCTCTTTGTGGCTAGTTTACAGCCTTTTGTGAGCATCCGAGACTAGATTTTCTTAGATATAAAATTAATTTTGAGAAATATAAAGGTGTTATATATTTGCGTTATTTACTAACCTTTGTTTGGCATTTGACACTTATTAAATGGAGTTATTGTTTTTGATAATTTGAAGTCTACAAATTTATGTACATCTGACAAGTGTTGCTTGTTTTTTAGTATTTGTTTTTTCTTGCTAATTGTGGTAAAGTCGCCTTGTTAGGTTTTTAAAAATATTTTCACTAGTTTAAAAAGTAAAGCGTTAAAAACATAATGAAGCTTGTTGGCATATTTTGGCATTTTGTCTTGAAGGCACCGCCTTGCCGATATGTACTGCTTCTAGCAAAACCACATAGCCAATCTAAACGGACTTTCGAACTCGTGAACACGAAAAGAATCTTTATCTTCGAAAGAATGCCGTTTCCCTTGCTAAAAACGTATCTAGAACAGAAAGCGTGTTGTTGTTCTGGAGTTATCTGAACTGCTCTCACGAACCTCATATCATTTTAAGTGGACCGTCTCATCAAGCACTGTCAGAACAATTTTCCGTCACGACACGCAAGAGTGATGATGTTGAATATGTAACGACAGCCTTCAGTCACGTCTCGGGAGAGTTGGTTAGCAGCGTTTGACCGAAAGAAACGAGCAATACTGATTCGAGTGCAGTGAGAATTCATTCATTGCTCAAACTCCAATCTTGCAGTTTGCTTTTCTCGGTTGTTTTATCAAGTAGCTGGTGCAGTGCAAAAGAGAGAAGGCGTCAAAGTTTGCCATGGAAGGTAGGCATCAATTAGAAAGCGGAGTTAACCGTACCTAGCAAATCTTAACTCGGTAGTGAATGAAGTTGACGGACTGCTTCATTCAAAAACACTTGAACCCGTTCAAGGGAAAGTTGATATTTTCAACGTTGGTGTTTTCGGTATGGTTTCATCACTTCTTTGTTGTATAGAATGCTCGCTTAAAAAGCTTTTTGAAGATCATAAAGCTCACAATAGCCGAAGATATTGTAAATCAGCGTCGGGTCATCTCCAGTGTCAAACTGCAAGACTCTATCTTGATTGGTGATTCTCTTCTCACTTTTTGATTTTGTTTTAAAAAACGAGGAAATGAATGAACAGTACTTGATTCAAAATTATTCCAATCAAAATCCAATCAATAATATTACTATTTTGTCTGATTGCTCGACTGTCGCCTTGCAGTAATAAACGCTAGATCGACCGCTTATCAAGCATGAATATTAACACAATCATTACACTTGCAGCTGCTAAACTTCTGAATTGGTTCGATAATTTGCTTCAATGCAACCTTTGAACATGTAGTTTCGGTTTCTCATCAAAGACATAGTTCCTTTTGTAACATTTATTATTATATCAGTGTAGTGATAAATTGAACGACCCACGAGGTAGCCGTTTCATAACAACAATCTAGGGCGCTGTACAGCAACTGTCAGGTTTATGCACGACTGCTCACAAAACTATGGCTTTATTTGAGCGCCTTAAAGGCTGGAAGCCTTTGTTTTAACTGAACAATTTATTCACAGAGAAGTCAAAAAGTAAACTGAACGAGAAATTACACATTTAGGGTCTACTATGGATGTGCAATGTAACAAGAAACGTTTCCACAAAAGACTGACCACCACACGCTGTATTCTCACCCCCTTCGGTGCAGGATTCGCTCATGTTTTGGTTGTTTAGTAATCAAAGAACGTTATTTATGCTAAATGTGTCACTGGTCATCACGGGTTTAAAGAAAGCGATAGAAGTCGAGTGGGCTCCAGTCCAGTGGCTCTGGATCAGGATGAATTAATGATTGTTTGGCTTTTCGTGTTGCGTGAGTCCGCTTTGCAATGGTGTATAATCTAGTTGTACATTAAAATACACAAGCTTTTGTTTTAAATAACTATACGGTACTACAAATAGTTAATATTTAGCTTACCCTCGTTTTATTCTAATCAAACAGTTATTAATAACAAAATGTGAAAAGAAAAACCAAAATTGTCAAAAATATGTTAAATATGTACTGGACGCGAAGCTCAATCGAATTACTAAATTAATATACTTCGTCAAGTGCTGTACACCGCAATACTGCGTCTGTAGTGTATTTAAATTATCTTATTTAAAAGTTTTGTAGTACTGCAAATGTTGAGTACTTGTATTGCAAAATGCTATTCTAACTAGCTAAAGAATATTCAATTTCCAACTTATTTAAAACGAGAACTTCTCGAACTTTAATAATAGCAATAAAGTTTTTCAATTAGAAAACACTGGATCTCACTGAAAATATTACTATTTTGCAGAATAGACATTTAAAGTAAGAGCTGGGGCAAAGTCCGAGTTTTGAATTTTCGTTTATTTTTAGAAAATGAAAACAAAGTTTTATGTAAAAATAGTTTCAGTTTCTGGTTTGGTTTACTTTAGACCTCGTCTATCAGACGCAGAGTATTTACTCTCTTTGTCTTTCGTCTTGTTCACGCTTTTCATAACAATGTCATGTGTTGTTGCTATGCTTGAACTATCGATAACTTGTGCTTGGTTTGAAGAAATTACTTGAAACGACAACGCTGTTAGCGAAGCAAAGTAACTTGCAAATGAACCTGATGAACTTGTATATATTTCTGCCTCTGTAACGTAAGAAAAGCAGCGCTTTATAAATTTTGCACTCAAGCGTTGAAAAGTTTCGTGAAGAATTAAGTTTATGTACGACTCTCACAATATTTTCTCGTGGGATTAATTTTTAGTGGTAGGTTGCGCCAGCAATGTATATTTTGTCAACAAATTTACGAAATATCTGCTTTGCTTGCTCTGACGTATCCTGTATTGGCTTTTCCGGAAATCCGGCCATGCAAATGCGCTTGCGCACATCTGCAGATATTTAATGCTTCTCTTCAGGTTGTTTTCGACTTTTCTTTCCCGTTTTCAAAATAATTGGAGCGAAAAGTTGTATTGCGGTACTGGCTAGTTCTTTTTTGCTTGTTATGTAATAATGGAAATGTAAATTAAATGAAGACGTAAGTAGTAGTAGTAATGATAATGATTAAATAACACAAAAACAAAAATAAAGTAATATGATAAATCTAGCGTTATAAGAATAATAATGGTATAAATACTAACTTTATTGAAGTCTCCAAATCTTTTAGTCGATGTGCAATTTCCTAACGAATCAGGGAGACTTTTGATGTTAGCGAAAATTCGTTCGGACTTTTGACGGAGGTTGCAATAGAATACGATATCAAATTTTTGGCTTTGCTCCCACATTGCTTAGTACTAATTGTCTCTTAAATTTTGAAGACTATAGTGCTTGCATGCGAATTTTGCGGAAAAACTTGGAGTATGCTATGTATCAAATAGAAGAAAAAGTTATTTCCGTACATCCATTGAAACTGAACAATTCTCGTGTTGATCATATGCGCATGACTGCTGAGGAATTAAGTCAGCCGAGAACGGGTGTTATTAAATTTAAACAATTACATACATAAACTATACATGTTGCTCTAATTAAAAATAAAATACAAACAGTTACTGTTCATCAGCAGGATTCCCAAACTGTGTTAAATTTCACAATTGGTTTCTGCTCCATTAAATCCTGTACCAATTGTACAGCAATTTAGGAGGAGCCACCCTTTGAGTCAGCATAGTAACTGTACAACCGAAAAGTAAGGAAAATTATACTCTCTCCTTCGCAGCTGTCTGTGGTCTCGCAACTCGGTAGGAAAGCGTAGCGTGACAACAAATTGAGAACAAATGGCTGTTGAGGTGTATGTTTCTGATATGGACCAGTATATTGGACATTTCTTATGAAAATAAGAAATTACTATTTCCCACGCTCAAAATCTACTTCAATGCAAATGTATACAGTCTGCCGTGAGATAGGAACCCTTCTATAGTCAGTTCTTTAAAGAGACTCAAGATCAGACATCTCTAACAAAGCCCCCTGTCTCATTTACGGAACATTTATTTTATGAACGTTAAAGGACCTAGGGGATTGGGTACTCCCTATATTGGGGTGATAGGTATGACTGTCGTAATTTTTAGGGGTTAAAACTGTCAGTCCGGTATTTTTTAGGGGTTGCTAAAGGAAACTCTGTGTTAAACCAAGAGCCTGTTTTTTTAGGACTGAAAAACGCGAAGCTATTAGACTGCATACAGTCTCGTGTTTTAGCAAACTTGCGTAGTGAATTAAAAGTTGAGACAAAAGTCCTTTGGCAAACTTTCTATCAGGCGTGCGCCTTTATTTGCTGCATATCACTTTTAGCACAGCATGCACGAGGAAACTTAGCGCCGACCAGCTAGCTATCAAGGGAAAAATTTCAGCTTTCAATTGGTATTTTTTAGGGTAATTTTAAAACCGAGAGGTATTTTTTAGAGTGGAAAATTTTTGTGCCTTGGTATTTTATAGGGTATTGTGGGGACTTTTCCGACGGTTATTCAACCCCTTGAACGGAGTACCTCCCTTCCCTCTCCCCCCCCTTCCCTGGGCTAAAGGGATCCTAGGCTGTACAGCGTTCCTCGTTCTCAAATAAAACGTTTGTTAAGTATGTGTTCATATCAGCAACTCAAAATTGATAATTATGTACGTATAAATAAAGCCAAGCAATATATTTTGACGGTTTCCGTGGTTTAAAATGTGACGTGTTTCGGTTGCAGTGCCAGACCCCCTCTCGTTCATTGCCATTGTATTCATCGAGAGTGCAGACTGGCACTGCAAACGTAACACTTCATATTTCAAAATGGCGGCATGTGGGAAATTTAAACCGTGGAAATGATCAAACTAAATTCTTGGCTTTAATGATACGCACAGAATTATAAGTTTTCTCTTGTCGATATTGACGTTTTCTTGAGATCAGGAATGTTGTATGTACAACCAAGGCTCCCTTAAAATCGTAAGATCAGCGTTTCCAATATCTTAAGACTAATATAAGTTTTCCCCCTTGCTGACTCATACCTCAGCAAGAGTTCTTATTGAGGCAAGTTGTTTGAATTCCCCTCTCCTGAGATGTGTTAGCTTCCAGGTTAATTGTTGAGACTGAATCGCTGATTTAATCGGTTGTTACAACATGCATCTGCGCCCTACGGTGCAAGAAATAAGATATGCAAAATCTTTTTGTGATAAATGACCTGGTTTTCCTTGTAACTATTAATTAATCTCCGAAATTCACACCATTAAGACGAATCTTACGAACTACACCCCAAGACGAAAACGAGACAAAACTGTAATATCATTGAACTTGTACAATATTAGTTGAAAAGAAAAGAAAGATGTGAAGAAGGAGGGAGGGGGGGCGAGTGCATTTCGGATATCCTTATAAAAGATGATTATTTTTCGAACATGTTACAATAGCGGCAACGGTTAGGTAGTTAGATAGATGAATCTATTGTTACATTTGTTTAACGAATCTGCTTTTTCTCCATTTAATACACGCCGTCATAAACTAAATACTGAAATTACTTCTTTGTCTGTTTTCTCAGAGTGCGAGTACACGGTGACGACATACACCGGTAACAAATGGGGAGCTGGGACCGATGCCAACGTACTTATTACCATATATGGAAAGAAAGGAGACACAGGAGAGCGCCAGCTGGACAATGACGGCAATAACTTCGAAAACTCGTGGTACGTTCGACGATCGTTTGCTTATAATGAAATCTGAATGGTTAGTCTGAAAAATTTATGACGATGGTGGTGTTTTAGATGATAATGACATTATCAACGCTTTTTTGGGATCTCAAATAGAAATATGCATAAGAGAAATTTCGCCAATTTTATTACCAACGTAAAAACCTTTTGTGAGTATTACTTTTTGTAGCATTTCACAGGGTGTCAGGAAAGAAAAATGTAAAATAAGAGTTTGATTATTTTTATTTACCAACTTAAAAATCCTTTTGCGAGTATTACTTTTTCAACATTTCACGTTATGTCAGGAAAGAAAATTGCAAAATAAGAGTTTGACGATTTTTAATAGCAACTTAAAAACTCTTTTGCGAGTACTACTTTTTCAGCTTTTCACATGGTGTCAGGAACGAAAATTGCAAAATAAGAATTCAACGAATTTTGTTTACCAACAACCCTATAACGCTTTAGAAAGTCATATTTTTTCAACATTTCACATGGTGTCAGGAAAGAAAATTGCAAAATAAGAATTTGACGAATTTTATTACCAACGTGAAAACTCTTTTGTGAGTACTATTTTTTCAGCTTTTCACATGGTGTCAAGAAAGAAAATTACAAAATAAGAATTCGATTGATTTTATTTACCAACGTAAAAACCCTTTTGCGAGTATTATTTTTCAGCGTTTCACCTAGTGTCAGGAAAGAAAATTGCATATTTACCAACAACCCTTTTTCAAGTATTTTCTTTCAGCGTTTCATATGATGTCAGGAAAGGTTTGTAGCGTGGCTTTTGCTCTCTCCTAGCAATTAAGAATGCAGCCATGCAGTTTGTTCCGCCTTGGCCCTCTTTTAGGAACAAAGTTATTTTAAATACGATATTGCAAAATGTTACTCGTGAGTAAAACTTCATATTGCCAATTTTGAGTTGTTTTAATTAATTTGTTTTTATGATTACTTGCATTGTCAAGTTGCAAAATTTGAGCACTACCAAATAGGCTTCTTCCACTTCAGCAAACTAGAAAGGGTATTAAAGTTCAACTAATACTATGAATAATGATACTACTAACAGTGATACTGTTTATAATTATAAAAATAATAATAATAATAATAATAATAATAACAACAGCAATAGATATGATTATAGAATAGTAATAGCATCATCATTAATATGGACTGTAGCTAGTTTTGCGGTAAGAATAGGGTTGCTGCTCTCATATCGTTTACTGTTTTGACCAAAAAACCAGATATGTTGAGTTTGATGATGCTGTGAGCGTATTTTGACTCCAAGTAGCTGTTATTACAGTTGAATTCGTATCAGTCCAAAATCTTTTGTTTTGAGGATCATCCAAGCGAGATTATCAAGTCGATAAATTGTTTTCTGTGTCATTTGTATTTCATCTGACTGTAGCTATAATAAAAATTATTCCTCAGCCTCTCGCAAGTTTTGCAAAAACAATCACCTCGGAGAAGTTGTAGGGGCTTTCCTTTAGTTTATCTTAGTTTTCACAATATTGAATCTTTTCATTGCAGTGTCGATGCATTTCAAACCAAATGTCCTCATGTTGGGAAGATAAAAAAAATTCGAATAGGTCACGACAATACTGGATTCGGGGCTGCTTGGTATCTTGATAAGGTAGGACTTTCATTAGAACTGAGTCCGTTGATCAGACTTACAAGCTAAGTAGGCGGCCTTACTAAAGCCTTAGCTGCTCATAACGCAAAGGTCTAATAATTGTTTTAGGTTCATCAGCAACGGCATTAATATACTGAAAGTTGATGACTGATTTGTAAGTACTTCAAGAGTGAAGAAAATAAACATACCTTCAATTTGAAATCTAAAAAAAAAGAAGTGATAGGAATAATAGTTTGAAAAAAAAGTTGAAAAGCTTGTCTTATTATATATTTTAGTGTGTATCTGTCGTAGCCATCATTTAGTAGTTGGATGTTCACCGGGAACAAAAACCAAGCACACGCGAAGTAACAAGATTGCCTGGTCAATGTTTTATGTGTATCCAACAGGTCACTGTATCTGATCCAGTCGACAGCAAACTTTATGAGTTTCCCGTCTATCGTTGGTTCCCTGACGAAGCCGATGGGTCCTTGTTCTGTGAAGTCGATGCACCAGGTAAAAGAATACCTGATACTGATTACAATACAAAGCTATTCAAGTGCTCCTAGTCGGGGCTTTCAAGCGCCTGTTTACAAAGTAATACAGTGAACGTTGGTTCTGAGGGTCTTTGATAGTCCGCTACACACGGCTTGCAATTAAACTCGTTCATAGTTGCCCTCAGTTTGTATTTGACAGGCCACAACATTGGGATCACCCTACTCTTTTGTGGGGTGTTGTGGGTTCTTATAAATCCCCCGATACGAGATCGAGAGACTTGGCTTACGGTTTAATGTCCTTTTCCGAGAAGACGCGAAAGACTGTTCGTTTCCAAATGTTAGAGAAAAGGCAATACCATAACCTCAATTGTTTTTAAGACCCTAAAAGAATTAAGGATCGGGCCCAGGTCTCCCGCACGATAAACTGCCGCTTCAACAACTAGGTTTAACAGACGACCTTATCATAGCATTGAGATATGAAGAACGTTGCTAAATTGATAGGACATTCTGTTCTTTACTTATTTGTTTTCTGGTGTTGATGTCAACTCGAACTATTTAACTAGCTAACTAATCGTCAGTGATTGTAGGCAAAGCGCGTAATGATAAGGCGCCACTCAGTCCTGTGGGAGGCCTGGGTTCGATTCCCGGTGCCGGACCTTCACTCAAGGTCTTAAAATGACTGAGGAGAAGGTTCTGCCTTTGCTTCAACATCTGCAAATGATTAGACCTACGCGTCCTCTCTGACAATGACGTTAAACCGTAGGCCCTCGGAGTCTTATAATTTGGTCGTAAAACCTGTTGGACTTTTCGACTGCCCGAGAGTTATGAGGGCTGTAAACTACAAACTAGTTGTTCCCTCAGGTAAGGTAAATGCTGTCGAGCAAGGGTGTGGTATAATTAGGATCGTGTTATCGATCGATTGTTTACAATGGTTCTTACGATCATTTTCCTCTCGTCTTTGCTCTCCAGCCAATTCGTCGTGACTATAAACGGTAAGTTATTCAACTCATCATCACGCGGCCTCGACATTGTCACACACTGCATACAAAGCGCAGAGGTGGCGAGAATCCGCAAGCCAACAAATGAATGCTGAGGTTAAAATGTGAAAAATGAACTGAATAACTTACCGTTTAGTCACGACGGATTGCCTTGAAAGCTTTACAAATACTACATCTACTTCAGAGTCTTTGCCTCGATGCAAGCATGTGTTTTTAAAAGCAAACGCGGGTTGGACCTCAGAGGCAGAAACAATCTGTTGACTGTTGGGGGTACCCACCGGCCAATTTAACAGGGAAATGGGGTGCTCCTAGCTAAACTGCTGGGGAAACAAGAAAGCAGACTGAGGCTGGAAGGAACGAACAAAAACACTGCACTTTTAAACTTGAAACATGGATATTCAATGCTAACATGGCTAATACGTGTCGCAAATATTTTTGCACTCGATTCAAACACGTGCTCACGTACAAATAGTTGCACGAAAATTGTGGATATACTCGACCATAATGCAAAAAAAGTGGAGTGGAAATCAGACGGAATGAGCGAATTCATTCCAAAATCATGATTATGAACGCCTGATACTTGTCGCAAACAATGCACTTGCTGAACTCGGTAAGAAAAGTGTGCTGTCTTGCTTCGTTCGATAGCAATTATAGAACAAAATACTACGTGTAGGCCTCTCCTCTGTACCATACTTAGCCCCATCTCTTCCCTCCCCCCTCCCCCCCTTTACACCAGCTGCAGATACTGACGAGGACGAGGAAGAGAAACCAGCCCAGTATGAATACACAGTTACAACTTACACTGGCGACAAGTGGGGAGCTGGGACCGATGCAAATGTGCTTATTACCATATACGGGGCGGACGGTGATTCAGGCGAATGTAAACTCGATAACACGGGAAACACTTTTGAAAACTCAAGGTGAGTTTTAATTATGGATTAATGTTAGTTACCACTAACACCTTCTAGGATCTAATAAATTGAAAGGATATTGTATAATGAGTAATAAATATACCTCCATTAAGCACCGCGGCACTTATTACATTCACTGAGATTTTGGTGTGGCGCTTAATTATTCGGGGTGCGGCGCTTATTTAAGACAAGTGCATCGCAAAGTATAACAATGAGAGAATGAAGTGCGAGTCACGTACTAGAGATGTACAAACGTTTATTATTTAACCAGTATTTAAATAAAGGAATAACATGAATACATAGCAGTAAACGTTAGAAATACTCGCAAATTAACCCCGCGGCGCGTATTCGAGGGTTGGCTCTTATTCAAGGGCGGCGTTTATACGTTTATGGGCCTAGGTGCGGCGCTTATTCGAGAATTTACGGTGCTGGTTGACACATAAACAACGATATCGGTATACATTTGAAGGTATATTGCCTTTTGCAATTACGATTTTTGTTATTACACGGCAAGTCATCAGCCAAGTCTCGAGCGCTGATTGGCTGAAAGTCGGTCCAATGATTTCCTATACAGGACCGGGGAGTTATTGGACTGTTTTCCTGCTAACCTGATCGCGCAGAGATGAGCATTTGTTTTCTTAAACTTACCAAAATCTTAAGCCAGGCAATAAATATCTTAATAATCTCGTTTGCTTGGTCTGTTCGGGAAGATAATTGCCCTTGGTCATTTACACAGTGAAAGACCTTACACTCGGTTATTGACACATGTTTACAGTCTCCGCATAGCTGCATGGCTCATAGAGAAAGGCCAAACAAACTGGTTAAGTAACTTTTGAATTTTTATCATTCTTTTCAGCATTGACGCATTTCCAGTCCAAACTCCGTATCTCGGGCCCATGAAAAAAATCCGTATCGGTCACGACAATACCGGGCTGGGAGCGGCTTGGTACCTAGACAAGGTATCGTAGATTTCTCACGATATATCTCTCGCGGTAAAGAAGACGTTCTGGTGTATACGGAATTGCTCGGCTGTCTTTATCTTATCATAAAATCTCGAATGAAAGCCGTGGAAATAGCACGAGTGTTGTTTTTTTTCTTTTTTGCACACAATAATTATCATGAACATGGTCATGGTGCTCTATCGGCAAAGTTAGCGGCGTGGTGACCGAGCGGTTAGCGTAATCCTAAGGTCGCGAGTTCGAGCCCCAGTCAGACCACTAAGGTGTGTCCTTAAAAAAGACACTTTACCTGACTTTGTTCCAGTCGACTCAGCTGTATAAATGAGTACTGTTTTGCTGGGAGCTAGCCTGCGATAGATTAGTGTCCTGTCTAGGGGGAGTCAAAAGACTCACATTTACGCTTAGCACTACGGAAACCGGAGATATGCGGTGGCCTAATGAGCCAATTGGCTCGAGAAATGATTAAGCTTATCAAAGTTTTATCAAATAGTATTTAAAAAGTTCTGACTCGCCGACTGAACTTAGCTCTCATCTGGCGTCAGTAGATTGGCATAAGACCCAAAGGTGATTGGTGAAACGTGATTTCTTTATACCGGAACTTTTTGTTTAAAGGGTCAATTTTGTTTCTGTTGTTTTCCCATGTGTTTTTACGCATATCCATTAAGAGGGTCTTTCTTTAGCAGAATATTTTCTTTGCGTGGAATTGGTTGAAACAAATCCCGCAATACTGTAAGGCAAAATCACGCATTAAGAAAACAGCTTAACTTCTAGATTTGATTTGAACCCTTTCAACGTCAAGACAACCGACCAAGAACCATTGTAAGCCACTTGAGAGATCGGAAACAACGAGAGGCCGTGCTAAAAGTCCCAGCTAACTTCTCCCTACAAAACACATTCAAAATATGTTATTCTAAAATGAGAAAACGACAATTGGTCAAATAAGGTTAGCCAACTAAGATGAAAAACGAAACTCTCCTAAAATGATAACATAAACAATTTTAAGTTGCTTGTTTACGCGCGCTTTTGTCCTAACCAGGTAACTGTGAACGACCCCAAGGCGGACAAACTGTACGAGTTTCCTTGTTACAGATGGTTCCCAGATGAGAATGACGGATCTTTGTTCTGTGAAATTTCATTACCAGGTTAGTATGTTATCCAATTTCTAATTTTGTTTTAAATAAATTTGTTTTACATTTAAATGGTTTCATTGCCAAAAGCACGGCCTGCCACTCAAATACCGCGAAAGCGTCACCGTGCCCGTGGGCAAAAATAGGAAACCCTATAAGAACTAATCAAATTGCATCACTCGTTTACTGTTCCCTTATAAGGGAAAAAACAAACCTCGTTATGATGTCCCATAAGAACAGCTCCGTGAATGCCATTTCTTCATCTATTTACGTAATGTTACAAGCACGTCTATTCCACAAAACTGCTTTGTTTGGATTAAGTAAAGGCAAATAGGGAAGTATAGAAATGTTTGAGTGCAGTATATATAAGTGGGTCCGTTGAAACACTCAAAATAATTCAAAATCCAGAAGGAAAATCCCTTAGAGACTGCGCAGCCATTTTCTTTTACTCCGCATTTCCACCGTGAGTTTTCTTCAGTTGCATTTTATCCTAAATTACGACAATCTTTTGTTAGCACTTAGAAAATCAAAATTGATGCACAAAGTGAAAACTTAGTATTCTAACAAAGGCGCAAGTCTTCGAATGAATTGATTAACTTATCCATAGGCAACCACTGTTTTACTCAAGAACTCACTGGTTGTCATTATTCGCTACTCTGATGTTGTCCTTACATGTATAGCCGATGTATAGTTGTAGGAATAACTGTTCGTGGAAACGTAGTATGTTCACCATTTCCGTATAAATTCTCCGCCACAACTTCAGCAGGAATGTTATTCTTTTTTTTAATAGGCAGCGTGTCTCAGTGGTTAGGGTGCCTGATTTGTATGCGGTTAATTGTCCCGGGTTTAACTCCCAATCTAACCACTGATTAGATTTGGCTTAAGTTATTCCATAGACAAATCCACCACGTATATAAATAGCCCGGGGGGGGGGAAGGGGAGCTACTCCCTATTATGACAGTCGTATTTTTTTAGGGGTTAGATTGTCAATCCTGTATTTTTTAGGGGTTGTTAAAAGAGATTCTGTGTTAAACCAAGAATCTGGTATTTTTTAGGGTTGAAAAACGCGAACATATTGGACTGCTTGAATTCTCGTGTTTTAGCAAACATGCGTACTGAACAAGATAATAAAACAAAAGTCCTTTGGCGAACGCGCCTTTATTTACTGCATGTCACGTTCAGCGCAACACGAGGAGCCATAGCGCCAACCTGCTAGCTATCCAAGGAAAAATTTCAGCTTTCAATTGGTACTTTTTAGGGTAATTTTCAAACCGAGCGGTAATTTTTAGGGTGGAAAATTTCTAAGCCTCGGTATTTTGGGGGCTATTTTGGGGACTTTTCCGACGGTCATCCCAACCCTTTTGACCCCGGAGTATCCCCCTCGGGACAAATAGCCGAATAATGTCTGCCCCCAACTTAGCTATGTATGTGTTACGTGTTTCCGTTGCGCTTTGGAGAAGTTAACTGATTCAAGCTACTCGAGAATCCGAAGAGAAATAAATTACTCATGCATATACATTTTTTCTATTTCACTGCTTTCAGTTTTGGTTTTAGAGCGCATTTTGTTGAATTTACTGTTAAATTTATCACTGAGTTTATAGTTTAATGACAATTACATATATAGAAAAAACAACTTGTCATTAAAAATGCAGCAGTGTTGCACGTTGTGCTTATTGTACACTGAAACACAATTTCTAAAGTTTGTAATTTTGTTGAGATATTTAGACTTTGGTTTTAAAAATTGAGCAGAAAGAGGGTTAACTTGAAGTCCGGGTTAAAAGTTATTGGGTGCAAATGTTTTACGTCTTTTGAGTTTTTAAGCAGCGTCCGGAATTCTTCTGTTTCTCTCTTGAGTAGAACCAGTTAAACCGGTTGAGCCGGAACCCGAGCCAGAAAAGACCGTGACTACAGTCGAAACAATCGAGGTGGAAACCTTACCGGACGACATCGTGAAGAACCCGGATGAGAATGAAAACGTAACAATAACAACAGACCAAGGCCCCGACGGGACTTCTACGACAACTCAAGTCATTACTGAAGACGACGGGACTATTGTGACAACAACCAAAATCATGAAGACCGTTGTAATTGATGGCGACGATCTTACAGAAGAGGACCTGGCTCAAGGTGGGTATTCTAAATTCCCGTGAGGGGGTGGGTCAGAGATTCAGGTTTTCCGGTTTCTTGATTCATGTATGCTTGCAGCAACTGACGTACAAGCTAGACTCGAAGCCTTGTGAATATGATGTGTCCTTCAAATGAAAAACAAATTGCTGCGGTTAGATTGCTTACTGTATTTTCGAAAGATTTTAGCAGGTAGTTGACTTTCGATATTTTGGCTAAGTACTGCAGACAAACGTGCTTTAATTCGGTGGCTTTTCAGTCAGAACAAACCCAAACAACGATTACTTACCCTCTGATCTGCAATTAATACTCAACATTGAATCAATTTCTCAGTGTAATCAAATGAGAATGAAATATTGCCCTTAAGAATACTCTCCAGTTGTTGAACGTTTCGCTTCTGCCAACCTTTGCGATTATAACTAAAATGTTTCACATGGCTATAGATTTGCATTTTGCATTGAGCAATAAGAATAATCACAGATGCTGCAAAGTAACTGTTATGCAGAATGGGCTTGGGTCTTATTGTGAAAAACTGTCTAAGGCAGAGTTAAAACGCTTTCATTTGATTTAGCAAACCGTCTGTTTTCGTTCGTCTTTTGTTAGCTTAAATATGATATTTTAGACCGATTTTTATGATACGATTGTAGAGGCTTATATATTATATATAACGTTATCCATTGAAGAAATTGAGCACTATTTGGTGCATAAATCTATATATTATAGATGCGCTTCATTGTTTTTTTCACGTTGTTAACTGGACGGCGCGGTGTCTAGGTAACGCAGAATGCCGGAAATCACAAACATACATTGCAATGAAGAATATCACCACTCGTTTTAAAAATGCTCCCAATATCCCAATAAATGTTGAATTTGAGGTATGAGAAAATATAAAAAATTCGTTGTTTAGCGATCAATGGATGTTTTGAGTTTGTAATTCTTTTCATTGTTGTACACAACAATATCGCAGTTTCTGTAGCGATTAAGGAAATTAGCTAATTTGTTTCAATTTTCATAATGTGAATGGTAAATGAATTACAAGAAATAAATACACATTTATTTACCTTTTTGAGATATATTTGGATTTTGCCCTGATTGGGACTCAAACCCCTCCCCGCCGTGATGAATTATCTTTATTTTCATATAGAATTTTAAAGTGTTCCGATCTTTTTATTTCAAAAGTTCCAAGGTTACAACACGTGTTTTATGGAACACTTTTATCTTTATTTAATTTGCTTTGTTCAGTTATTTAAAGACCAGTAACAATTCCTAACTACGACCCGGCATGGTGCATTGATATTTTCGGAACCAGCTGGTATGGCAGAGCTCGCCTTTTTAAGTCAAATTTGCAGGCTTGTTTTCATTGACGGCCAAGACAACTAGAGAAACAGAGCTAGTATATTAAAACAGGACATTCATTTGCGTTGAACAAAACATGCTAAATGCTAAGTACATTGTAAATGTAATTGCGTTTATTCCCTTTCCAAAGAAGCGAAAACAGTGAAATGTTTTAACCCATTTCGACGACACATCGCTGCAACTAAAATTGCAAAATAAATCCTGTATCCACAAGTTAATCTGATTTCAGTTTTCTGAACGTGCTAAGAATTTCAGAGCTACACATCTTTCGTGAAAGTTGAGTTAAGAGCGATATTCAAATTGTCATAAATAACAACACAAATGACACTCAAAATCACACCGACAAGCGTTTTGAGTGCTTGATAGCAGAAATAATTTAGATAAAGTGTCGGGTGCTTCAAACTATTTTAATCGTAATAGAAAATGGTACGAAGAAATTAAAGAAAACTTGAAAACATTGAAAGGCGAGAACGCATCTCGACACGGCGTAAACGCTATATATACTTCGCAATATGTATTTTTTGACTAAAGAAAGTCACAACAATGTACAAGCGTAAGCAACCAATCATGTTTCGCGTAAGATCTAATAAACTAATCAACTGATAGGTCATATCAGTGCCAACCAATCATGTTTCGCGTAAGATCTAATAAACCAATCAGCTGATAGGTCATATCAGTGCCAAAGTTTGATCACATGGATTTCAGGCCGATGGCCTTGTGGCACAGAATACAGCGGTGATTCATAGTCACTGTATTTTGAAAAAGAAATTAGCGGCCATTCGTAGTCAAAGCTAAGCCTCTTTACATTAGATCATTCGGTCTTTTCTTGCTTTCACAACCAACAGTATGCGATTTGCACCAACGGGCCACGTGACCTTTTAGCGCAAAAGGTGGCGACGTGTACATTTACCCAGAATTCACAGCGCATAAACGGTTAAAAATGCCCATAAAAATACATAGTAAGAATCTGCAAACCTCGAAGTTTACACACTTAGTGTTATTAATACAAGGAAGAGTTTTACTAATTATTACCTTCCCTGACTTTCTATTTGCAGTGCTAGGTCTGCAATGCATTGTGGTAAAATATACAGCCAGCCTCTTTTATTGAATGGCCAATTAGGGAAAAGGTCAAAACAATGGTACTTCCTAGGAACCCAATTTAGGGGGGTGGGGTATTATGTGCCGCCACC
>JAOBRD020506883.1:0-17171 GCA_027575215.2 Hydrozoanthus sils | reverse complement strand
GACCTAAGGAGAACTCACGATCTAACAAAATTCAAGACTGGCCTAAAAAGTATCTAAAATCTCGATGATAAATTTATTTCATATCAAAACTGTCTCTGTATGTATGTTTCTCTCTATCTATCCTGTAATAAAATATTTTTTATTGTAAATATTGTAAATTTATTTTAAACAGAGCCCAATTCAAACCAGCTCTGCTGAACTGGGCACCTCTGTCTAAATATCGTTGTAAATAAATAAATAAATAAATAGATAAAATACATAGCAACTATATTTTATTGTAGCTCGAAGCGTAGAGAAAAATACGCGAAAGGTTGACTCGGTTACCATTAAGCCTACATTCGAAGTTGTAAGGTTATCTTCCATCACAAACACAATTAGCATAACCCTAACCATGAATTTGAAGCTTTTGTGACTGTGGCCCGCGTGCAGAAGAAAAAGGACATAACTTATCTTTTTTCCCACTTTTATTTCAGCACGGATGAACGGTAACCGATTTCCAAATGAAAAAGAGGAGAAAGCGGCACTTATTTATAACTATAGCCCTACGTACACTGGGGATATTATCAGTATACTCCAAACATATCTGTTTGACTGAACAGTTTGCAGCACTATAATGTCCTAAAAGTTCAAACGGCAAATGCGACGAGCCGACCAAAGTCTGCGAAAACTTAAGCTTTAGTTGATTAAATTTTGCTGATCATCGATTTTGAGACTTTTACGGCGGTCCAACACTGTGCAGTTGGTTATTCATCTCGGCCCAGTTGTTTAAAGGCAGGTTAGCATTAGCTGGTTAAAATTTTAACTAAGTTTCTTGTTTCCAACTCTTAATAGACTGATTTGAGCTCTAATTTTGGAAATAACTGGTTTTTCCTATGGAAAATCTAAAAAGTGTTTCATAAGATCCGTAAACCTTTCCTAGAGAAGAAATTACTGCTTGAATTTTGGCTTAATCCAGGCTTGAAGTTAACCAGCCTTTGACCAACCGAGCCCTGATGAGTGGTTTAACCCAGGGTTAAAGTTGATCTACCTTTGAACAACCCAGCCTTGATGAGTGCCTTAACCCAGGGTTAGAGTTAACTAGACTTTGAACAACCCAGCCCAGGTGACTGGTTTAACCCAGGGTTAAATTTAACCAGCCTTTGAACGACGTAGCCTTGGTTGTTGTTACTGGATAAATTTAACTCCAAAGACATTTTTTCAGCTGATCATGTAGAAGTGCTTGTAAACGCTTAAGTTATGGTGTGGTAAAAACCCTCATAAAAGAACACGTATTTTGGGGTTTTAGGCCCACTCTGAAAAATGTTCTTAAGGTTTTCTTAAAAAATTGTTTCTAAAAATTTTAAAAACACTGAACAAGAATACCAACACTTAACAGATGAAATAATGTTCAAGTACAAAATGCATGTCGTGTCTGCAGCAAAACAACGACTGTGGTTGACACCGGGGGGGGTACTCCGGGATTAAAAGGGTACGCATGACCGTCGGAAAAGTCCCCAAAATACCATAAAAAATACCAAGGGGCAAAAATTTTCCACCCCAAAAAATACCTCTCGGTTGTAAATTACACTACAAACAATTGAAAGCTGAAATTTTTCCCTGGATAGCTAGCGGGTCAGCGCTAAGTGCCCTTGTGTTGCGCTGAACGTGATGTGCAGTAAATAAAGGCGCGCGCGTAATAGGACGTCCACCTAAGGACTTTTGTCTTAACTTCTTATGCGTATGCACATTTGCTAAAACACACGAGACTGCAAGCAGTCAATAAGCTCCACGTTTTTCAACCCTAAAAATACCGGCTCTTGATTTAACACAGGATTTCTTTTAACAACCCCTAAAAAATACCGGACTGGCAATTTTAACCCCTAAAAAATACGACGGTCATACATACCACCCCAATATAGGGAATATTCCCCCTGGGGGTTGTTGACTGAAGCCAGAAGGTAACAAGCATTTGATTACATAACTTTATTTAAGCAAAGTCCAAAAACAATGTTTCCTAAAAATTCCTAATAACCTCTGCTACAAGTGTATGTGTATGTCTATGGTATATCTGTTTGACAAAATTTCATCCTGAGTGTTCTCAGTCCAAAATTAATGTTCTCTTATGCGGATTTTACTGTAGTTGTAGCATTCACACCGTATGTGTGGTCAATCATTGGTCACTGGGAGGAAAAAACAATTAGGTGAATTGAATCAGTGTGGCTTCGCCTGTTCGCTTTCATTTGATCAACCATTCTTGCCTCACACTAAAGTTACATATTTTTCTCAAAGAATGTAAGAAAAAATTGTCGATAAACTAAAAAGATTAACGTTACGTCCAAAAAGACAACATGGATTGATCCTCAACTTTGCGCCTTCTCCAGAGAGTGTCGTGCACTTGCCCGAATATGCAGACTACATCCCTTACAGGATTCGCATTGAGAATAAGGAATGAAGTTTCACAATTTTTCCATGACCAAAACCATTTTCCATTAACTAGAAATATCGAGAAACTAAAGGATTCACTCTAACATAACAGACTACTATACACTACTTTCATTCAACTTTAAATGCCAAATGTGCGGCGTGGGTGTCTCATCGGCGTTTTCTCGGTACATTTGCGCTCAATAGTTTAAGGTTTTTTTCACTAAAATTCTTAGCTCATGACTTTTCCATGACTTGACAATTTTCCCTAAATTCCATAACTTTTCCATGGCCTTGGCTATTTTCCCTAAATTCCGTGACCTTTGCCATTTTCCCTAAATTCCATGATTTTTTCTTGGCCATTTTCCCCGATCCAGGACTTTTCCGGGTCTGGAAAATGCATTTTTAAGTTGCAAGACTTTTCATGACCGCGTGAGCCCAACTAGGTACCAGTAGCTCAGTGGCCAAACTTAAAGCAATCTTGAGCACACAGTTCTGCAGCTTTACTTCCTTGTGACTGATACAAACACATTTGCAAATGTACAAAATACCTTTTATAATATCCGACTTAAAACTTGCTGGGTACCGTTATCGTTCCTCTTCTCCAGTCATGCGCACCAATTCACGAGCAAGGCCTTTGTTTGCGTAATCTAAAGGCGTTTTTTCTTCCTGTGATTGAACGATATCCATGCATAGTGGTTAATAGAGAGGCATAGCAAAAAACTTAAGTAAAGGTCCGTGTAAGAACTACGGAACCTCCCATTGTTCTGCGGTATTTCACATTTCCCACACCAGAATGTTTAAATTTTCATACTGAGAATACATCAACCTGTGTATAATAATTTATAGTGTTAAAGTAAAAAGCAGTGAAACTAAAGCAATGTTTCTTTTGCGCTATACTAATAATTTAACCAATCATAGAACTCCAAAACAAAAGCAAAGAAAAGCTTTTCACTTTCAAATGTTCCTCATGTGAAAAAATAAATTAAAGAACAGAAATGTTTTCAACAAGAAAGGCTTGAATACGTGAACTGGAAAGAAAAACAGCTTACTTATGAAGATAATTTTCATTGTCTATCTTTAAAGTCAACAGTTTAATAATGCTGCAATTAGCACCTTTCTGCCGTTGACCTCCCTAGTTCTTACTCGGGCCGTTATTTAAGTAGATTGTTTAAAGTTTGAGACGCAAACTTATCTAGTGCAACACTTAAAAAGAAAGAATACCGACAATTGGAACTTTTCCAGCAAACTCACATTTTGAGTTGGAAGACCTTTGCTTTTTTATATGCAGCAGTTAAAGATAAACCTGAAACGAGTACTTTTTTGTATTTTGTATGTTATCTGTACATCATTACAGCACTTTTATATGAGAGAACAAAATCGATAGTGAAAACCTGAAATAATTTTTTACGCTGCATTTCAGTCCTAGGAAAACTACTCTCAGCTCCATTGCTTTATCCGAGTACACTTAGAGTGGCAATGAAGGATGTTTTTGCACAACTTTGAAACTTATTATGTCTTTTTTTCGATATGGCCAAAAGCGAATGATGTTACAGAGAGAAAAAACTCGACCTTTTACTGTCTAGTAGTGAAGTAGAAATTGTTCCAGTGATTTGTATAAATCATTAGATGTATAAATAGTACCGGGGTTGACAAACTATTTGGAAAAATAATCATATTGGGGCCACCAGCCACACAATAATTCCCATTTACCTTCTTTTTCTTCTTACACGCCATGTTGATTGAGTCGTTGGGACCATTCTCTACGTCACGAGCAACCTTTTGAAATGGGCCTATTTTTCGTGGTTACTGTAAATTCGAACTTTGGGCGGCAAAACTCTTATTACTCTCACTGTAACATGTCATTCAGTTTTGGCCCTTTTGAAAAGAAGTCTTAGCAGGCTACAAACTGGGGCAAAAAAAAACTTCATGGGCACTTTAATCAAGAATCAATCAAGACAGATCCAGTCAGAGAGGAGCTGATCAAAACACAGAACAGCATTGTCATCCAGTGATCTAAACGACTTTCATCGCACTTAACTGTAATTGAAACTATAATAGAGAAAAAAGAAACAAAATGCAACCTTGTTCTGAATTGACAGACTGGCTCCATGCTTAACCAAAGTGACAGCTATTTCACTTCTTTCTTCTTCACAGGCCATGTGTCTGTTGTCAGCGTTTAACGAAAAAAAAAGTGTTAACAACCAATAACGTATTTTCTCACTCAACCATGGTGGGCACAACAAAGTTTCATGATTTAGATATTGCTTGACTTTCAGTATAAGACTAGTGAGAGATTGATCATGGCATAAGTTATGAGGAAGAGTGTTCCTGGGTTTGGTGGCATTGTATTTAAAAGATGTTTGAAACTTAGTTGTCTTGGCAAGAGGCAGGCGGATAAGATAGATCTTCATTTCTAGTGTTGTAGTTAGGGATCACCTCTGAGAAGTGGAAGTCATCAAATATATATGTGGTATTCTCTATGGCATTGTATTAAATTTATTAATCTAAACTAAAGTCAGTAAGCCTTGTACAGGTGTAAACAAAAGCAATGCTCTGCAAACCAAATTCACTCACAGTGGTGTATTTCCCTCCAAGTCCTGTGCATTGACATCAGCCCTATGCTCAATCAACAACTTCACCATCTTTGTATGTCCTCTATATAAGGGTTGACGAAAGATACTTAATATTGGACTTTATCTTATGTTGCATGATGTAATGACTTTTTTCTTTTTTAAAAGAAAACTGATACTCAGTATATAATAACATTTACAATTTTGTATCTCAAAAGTGTTTCTAAGGAAAATCCAACTAAACTTTTGGGACAGCTCAATTAAACTTCCATCATAAAAGTGCATTGCTGGAAAATCAGGATATTCGACTTGAAAAAACTTCCCTGACAATTTAGTCACAAAGTTGAATAGGGATATAGTTCTCTGTTTACTCTAAAAAGATCCCTTCACAGTTGTTCAGAGAATTGGTTAATTGTTTAGCTAAATACAGCTAGACAGTTGAATTCTGGGTTAACTTTCATTACAACCAACCCAATAATTTTTGTGCAATCTCATTGGGTTATCAGCAAAGGTTATCAGCAAATATACCCCTTCCAATTTGATAACTGCCCTGCGATTTTGTCAGCCTTTTTTAATCAAGACAACAAATATTAGTTTTCAAATTTTGAACAAGTTTGAATTGATAGACAAGAAACTAATCATTTCGCCAAGTCTAACAACAAAGATTTTTTAAAAATGCCCAATTTTAAAGGCAGTGTGAGACAATGCAAAAAAAGTCGACAAAGCACAATGTAAATGTGTTTGAAGGTAAAAAAAGTCTGTTTTTGCTAAACAACAGTTTCAATAACAAACTTAGCTAAACATTATATAACCTATCAAGTCTCTAAAAATCTGCAAAATATATATCTTAAACTTAAAACTGACAGTTTACATTCCACCCACATTCAGTTAGTGTGGAGAAGAGAGAAATTTTTATCGCTGCAATTGTACACAAAGTCTTTTTGAAGAAAAAATTATTGGGAAGGTTATAAAATAAATAAACCTCTTTCTGGCTCACTGGTATATCGGAGGATAATGTTCTTGGCCAACAGATTGTCCTCAAAATTTCTCAGTTGCCCTCGAAGCTTTGCTTCTCAGCCAATTGTTCATTTTTTGGACAATCTTTCAACCATGGACATTATCCTCCGATATACCAGCCACTGGAAGGGGTTTATTTACTAAATAGAAAATGGCTAAATGCACTGTCTAGCTGTATCATGCTAGGAGACTCATCCATTGTTGGATTGATTGGACCCTGACAGAAGCTCACTAGAACAATTCTGATTTAACGTCTATTAATACTGCTAAACCACACAAAAATTGATCCAAAACTGAAAAATTGCAATTATTTTTTATCAAATCTGAAAGTTTGCATTTCCCAGTCTTTAAATTAAGAAAACCAATATTTTTTTTTACCAAAAACTAATTGCAAAATATAAAGGAAAAAGCAAACAGCAAAGTTAATTCAATGAAACCGAAAAACCACTATGTTTTTCTGTGCAAAAACCAAACACTGCTACAAAAATGAGAGAAATTGTAAAACTGAAAATCCCAAACCCCCTCCTTTTTCGAACACAAAATGGCAAAACCAAATATGAACTGACCACTGGCAGCGAGTTCTTAACTAGACATATCATAATTAAGTTACCATGATCAAATATTGTTAATGACATTAAGGGTACCCCTAGCTACTTTGTGCGTCTAGCAATGGTATCAGGTGAGTCAATTATTGTAACTCTTTTCTACCCCAAACATGACAAATGTTGTGTTGGTTAATAAAATAATTCTTAAATACAATAACCAATGCAAAAACAATATACAGTCAAATATTCCAAATGATTTCTTGCCACTGGAAATGGGGAATAATCAAAGTTTTGTTGACCTACAGCATCAACAAGGAACCCTACATAAACCCACACAAAGGAAAGAGAAAAAAGTCTCTGACCTCAGTGGAATTTGAACCCATGACCTACAAAACAGATCTATGTCGCCCTATACATCAACTGAGCTACATGGTCAGCTGGGAGTCTATTCCTGGAATTTTAAGAAAAATTGGACTTGGCTGATCTGTTTCATATGTTGTGGATTTGAATCTGACAAAGGCCATAGAAATTTTCCTCTTTCCTTTGTGTGGGTTTATTAGGTTCCTTGTTCAGTTGATAAATAATATAGTTCAGACCAGCGATGATTCTCACATGATTCCTCATTTCCAGTGGCAAGGCCTTGTAGCCTCAGTAGGACAACAATATCTGAATAACCAAAGGAATATACTTCATGTTTCAAGATGAATTATGTTTATAGGTGAATTCTGACACAGGCCAGATAAATTTTTCTCTTTCCTTTGTGTAGGTTTTTTAGGTTCCTTGTTCAGTTGATGCTGTAGACTGGCAGACAACATTAAAGTGAATAACCATTATTGTAGACAGTCAACTATTTTAATAACCAAATGAATATACTTCATGTTTCTAGATAAACTATATTATTTATAGGTGAATTTGCTTTCACCTTCTTGATCCAGTTTAATTGTTACTTTTATTTTAATCAATCTACCCCATTTTCTTACTGTTTTACCAAAAGTTGTCTTTGTGTGTTTTATGTAGAAAGAAATTAACAGATGCTGATAAACCGGTTACAACTGAAAGATTAACTTAATTTTCAGCAAAAAGTCATCCCTTAGTTACATTATTTTCAACAATAAAGCTGGAAATACCTTGATGCTGCTCTATGCAAGGGTGTGGCTTTGCTAGTTCTGTCACAAAGTGTTAAATCTGCACCATGTTCCAGCAACATTTCTGCTATCTGTTTGAAAATAGTGTTGATATTAACCACAATTTTGCAGTAAATAATCAGTAATTACTTAAGTTAATTATTATCATTAATGGACCATGAGACTACTTAAAAAAAAGATGTCACTTGATCATTACAACTCTAATGGTTTCATAAATTATGGTTTCAACTTCAGTTTTTATCCACCTCAAAACGATTTCTTGATGCAGCATAATGCAAGGAGGTTTGACCATTGTCATTTGCAGCATTGACATCAGCATCCTTGCCAATCAGCATTGAGACAATTTGGTGCCGTCCTGCTGATGATGCAATCATGAGGGGTGTCCACTGTGACTGTAATGCATAAAACAGAAATTAGTACTGTTTAGATAAACTTCAACAGGGATCATTTTTCAGATTTATAGCAACGTTGTATTGTTGGTTAACCATCCTCATTTAATTTTGAAGCTATCCATAATTATTAAGAATGCATATTAAATAGATTAAAGATATCATTGGTCAAAATATGAACAGTGCCTTTAGAAAAACATGAATCACTAGCCTAAATTATCTTGACTTAGTTCAGTCACAGATTAGCTAACACGTCACAACCTTAATTCTTCCAAACTTACACTACATTTATTTTTCAAAAAACTGTTCAGTTTACAGGCAAGTAAGTATAACAATTGTAGCTTTAACCCTTTTAGTCTAAGTTAATTATCAACATCCTGGAACTTCTCCTTTTAAGAAACTTACAAATAAAGTAAGACTTTCACTTTAACTTTGTGAGAAAATGACAATGGATCATATGGGGCTGGGGTATTGTAGGGTTAAAAGGTTGGGGAAGTCCCCAAAATACCCTAGAAAATACCATGGCCGCATAAAAAATTTCTATGGTAAACCTCTCAGTTTAAAAATTACCCTTATTTGGCTAAAAAAATAACAATTGAAAATTAGCATTTTTCCTTGGACAGCTTGTGGTTTGGCACTAAGTCCCTCAAGTTGTGCTGTGATGAGCAGCACATAAAGGCACCGACAAAATAGACTGTTTGCCAAAGGACTTTTGTCTTAACCTTTTGTTCAGTTTGTTCAGTATGTACACATGTTTGCTAAGACACAGGAATGCAAGAGGTTTGGCACTAAGTCCCCTCAAGTTGTGCTGTGATGAGCAGCACATAAAGGCACCGACAAAATAGACTGTTTGCCAAAGGACTTTTGTCTTAACCTTTTGTTCAGTTTGTTCAGTATGTACACATGTTTGCTAAGACACAGGAATGCAAGAGGTCTAATAGCTTCACATTCTTCAACCCTAAAAAAATACCAAGCTATGACAACCCCTAAAGAATACCTTTCTATTTTAACCCCCCAAAATATGACAGTTATACCTAGAAACCCAATTATAGGGAGGACCCCCACCCCTAGGGATACTGAAGTTGAATAAGTAAAATTCTCCTAAACTTGTTCTTCGGTAAACATTGTTTCTAGTTAGGAGAATTAACAAACACAACTGGGACTGAAAAGTTAAGATCTATGAAAAAGTTGATGGTTTAAAAATTCTTTTAAAGTACTGACGAATATTTATATACAAGTTAGTTCTTCTCTCCTAGTTTAAACAAAGTTTCAATTTTAATATCTTTTTATATCTCTCAGGTCATTTTTGAGAAATTTTATAAGGTTGCAGTGATTTATACCTACATCATCTGGTTCATCAACTGGTACTCCGTACCCTAACAAATATTCTGTGATTTCAGTACGGCCAGCTGAGGCTGCCCAATGCAGAGGCATTCGGTCATTCTGAGGAAATAATTAATGACAGAAGTGTTAATGCACATAAAAAAACAATAACTTCATTGCTTGACATGAGTTAAAATCCTTTTCTCAAGCCCACTGGTGAATAAGGCCAGCTCTCCAGTTTCTGTATATAGTCAACTCCTCTTGATGGGTTACTACAATCTCATGCAGGTTTTTTCTGAGACTGAGAAGCTGTTGCTCACTCATATTTTCCTGAGTTGACTCAAACAACTTGATTGTCTTATTACAAGACACATCAAAGCTGGCTTGCTGAGAGTTTGAACAAAGGACTCCATTGTTACAAGTCTTTCTGGCACACTAATAATTATTCACATCCACTGTGCTGTCAACATAAATGGATGTCACTCAAATGACTTATCCTCTCTTTCTCAGTAACCGCTTTAAAGCAACTCTTGACTGTTGTTTGCTTTTGTTTCTATACTTTAATGAGTGATCATTTTGCACCATTTTTGCATTCATTTTCTGTCGCATTAAACCTTTTCGAACACAGCAAATGACACTAGTGCCAAAAATATCAAATGCAAGCATGGCAATTAGAATGTACAAGTTTCATGTATGTCATCAAATGTAATCAATATCTATCAAACTCATATTATTTTTTTTTAAATTAAAGTAATCTTGATGTTAAAGGTATATATTTGTAATAAAAGTTTAAATACTTCATAGAATATAGATAATTATATCCAGGATCCCTTTGGTTAGCATGAATGTACCAAGTGTTTCAAAGCAGTTTTCTGACAACCTTTTACTCATTTGATTTTAAAAACATGTACTCAATTGTTAAAATATAGTACAGATCTATACTTTATATGCATAAAATAAGGAACAATAGGAAGTTCTTATTTCATAAAAATGAGGTGGTCAGGATAAAGCTCATAAAATAGCCCATATTCACAACACTTGTAAATTATGATTATAAATTTTAAGAAGCACTAATAACAACATTGCTTAGGGTTCCAGACCTCTCAAACCCTTCAGATTAAAAACTTGAAGATTTTGGTTTTGAGACGTCAGAAAACCTGGAGATTTCAGGGAAAACCTGGAGGTTCAATCATTCACACAATGTTTATTATTAATTCTTGTCTAAACCCTTACAAGTTGTCCTTACAGACCCCGAAAACATGATACCCACCGGCAATCTCAAGCGACAGTTCAACAACGAGACACAAATCAGAAGACTACAAGCTAAGTCATGCAAAAAGACAAAAATTTTCTCCTTGTAAATCTTGAAATATAACATTAAAATAGGGGAATATACTTTTTTTTATGGTCTATTTTTAAAGTTGGGTAATCCACATCATTTCCTGGAGAAAATTACAGCTCACCGGGGAGAGCAGGAGACTTAGCTGAAAACGGAGTGTCCCTTGTTGAAACCGGGAGACTTGAGTGGTCTGAGTGGTATTGATACAATCAAATCTTATAAACAACACAACAGAGCTTAGCTTTTTTTCGTACTGTTTTGTAATAAATGACAAATGCAAGTAAAAGCTTGTCGGCGGCGCAGTGGCCGAGCGGTTACGGGTTAGCGTGTTTGACTCGTAATCGTAGAGTCGCGCGTTCGAGCCCCGGTCAGACCATTATGTTGTGTCCTTCGACAAGACATTTGTTCCAGTTGACTCAGCTGTATAAATGAGTGCCAGTTCTGCTGGGAGCTAACCTGCCACAGATTGGTGTCCTGTCCAGGGGGAGTCAAAGACTCTCATCCACTTTACACTACGGAAACCGGAGATAAGCGCCGGTCTAATGGGCCAAAAGGCTCGAGAAAGGATTTAGCTTTTTTAGCAAGTAAAAGCTGCATGCTACTAAATGTCAGTAATGAGTAATGTTAACGCGTATTCCTCACTTGGCGCGCTAATCACATGGTAAGAATCTATTCTAAATTCCCATGTACTTACAGAATCTTTGATAGTTGCAAGACTTTCTTTCGCTCCCACTTTTTCCTTCAACTCAACTAGTTTTCCCTCGTAAGCTAGCGTGCAAACTTCGACGTCCGACATATTTTGAACTGTTTTGTGCAAGTAAAAGCAGGCGTTAATGCCCAGTCACTTCGTTTCTTGAAAGAGACTGGGTACAACTGTCACAGGAAGTAAAGACAATTCTGGTGTCAAATGATTACAACTATCACGGCAAACTACAACGATCTAAGATTTGCCCAATGATTTATTTACACCTGCTCCTTATTTATAATCTGGTTGGATTCTCAACTCAATTCCAAAATGACAGATCTCAGTCAGAGAGTAAGAATGACAGAGGTTATAGTGTACTGGTGAACGCTGCAAGAACTGTTAATGTTTTGGACCATTTCTGGGAAAGTACCGGATTTTGTCCTCCAGATCCCCATCAGGATTTTTATAAATTCATTCTTTTAGATGATGAGCTTCAAAACATTGCGTATATTGGTTCTGTGCCAAATCAGGGCATAAAACAAGTTCGCATACACTGGCTTTTGGACTTGATAGCTATGGAGAAAACAGAAAATGGGGATGCGGTGTACAACTTTACCTATTTGGATAAAGCAATGGATTTACTGACTAGCAATGGACTTAAACCTGGCTTTGAACTGATGGGAAATCCCTCCAGTTATTTCAGTGACTTTGATGATGTTCGACAGATTTTTGAATGGAGAGATCTAATAAGTGCCACTGCAAAACATTTGGTTGGTAAGTTTCGATTCTACTACGGGATATTTGTACAGGATTAAAAAAGGATCGGTAACTATATTTTTTTTCCAAATTTCAATAGTTGGACAGAGGCTTGTTTTATTTATTTGTCCAAATTAAAATGATATGGAGGGCCATGATGGAGGAATAGACCCCAGGGAGGGGAGGGTGGGGGAGAGACTCCCATATGTTGTCAAATGCGGTGCTCATCAGGAAAATGAAATTCCACCCCTAAAAGGTACCAGTTTGGGTGTGGTCAACAAGAATTTCAATCCCTAAAAGATTCGACGAGCACCCCCATCTGACAACATATGGGAGTTCCTCTCTCCCCTTGGAATAGGCTTGAGATTCAGCTTAAGTTGAATGTTGTCATATAGGGGAGTGGTAGAAAAATTAAGATGAGATTGAGATTCAGCATTGGTATAAGGATTGTGGTATAGGGGAAGGGAGAGGACATGGGCATCGGAAGCAGGGATGGGGGCATGGTCCCCAAATAATTTCTTGTCATTCATAGTTTCTATGTTAAAATAATTTTGAATTTAATACCGACTGCACTTTTATGCTATGCTCGTAGCCCTTCTCCCTTCCCCCCCCACAATATCAATTTAATTCTGTTGGGCCAGAAGGATAAGATATATAGGAGAAGTGGGAATGTGATTCAGAAGAAGTATGGTGGCTCTGGTAAAGGAAGGTAAGGTTATGAGGGAGGTTGGGGTTGAGAGGGGCAGAAGTATGAGTAAGATTAGAACACAAGAAGGATTGACTAGTTTGGGGGTTATGGTATAGGGGAGGGGTTACAAGGTTAGGATTAACTGTCCCGAGAGGTGGGATTAGATTAAGAAGAAGTTTATTTGGGGTCGTGGTATAGGGGAAGGGTAAGGGTAAGGTTAGGATTCTCGGGAGAGGTGGGATTGAGATTCAGAAAAAGTATGGGGGTTGCGGTATAATATATAGGGGAGGGGTAAGGTTAGGATTCACGAGAGAGATGGGGTTGAGATTCAGAAAAAGTATGGGGGTTGTAGTATAGGGGAAGGGTAAGGTTAGGATTCATGGGAGAGATGGGGTTGAGATTTAGAAAAAGTATGGGGCTTGTAGTATATATAGGGGAGGGGTAAGGTTAAGATTCACTGAAGAGATGAAGTTAAGATTCAGCACAAGTTGGAGGTTGTAGTAAAGGGGAATGGGAAAATTAAGATAAATGGGAAAAGTGTGGTTGAGATTCAGAAGTTGTTTTGGGGTTGTGGTAAAGTCGAGGGGTATTGTTGGGACATATAGTAGGGGTGGGGTTGAGATTAGCAGAGTTTGGGGGTTGTGGTATAGGGGGGGGGGTAAGGTTCATTGAAACCCGTTTAGAGAGAAGAACTCGTAAAATCTTGAGTAGAAATTGTCACCCCCAGCACAACTAATAAAGCATATGTATTTTAACATTTGTACATTGTCAACTAAATTTTGAAAGACATGGAATTGAAGCGGCTTTGAATCCTGGAATGAGCCAGTTGAGAACAGAAACACAAAAATTGCAGTCATATAAACCAGAAATTTTGGACAGAAATTGTTGTGTAAGAACACAAGAAATGGCATCTCAGAGCCCCTTGATTCTAAAATTGCCCCCAGACCTCCCTAGCATAAGGCACCTTTGATGTCTTTAAAAACAGTATCTCAGAAAATTTCATCCCGATTGAAAACCCTCCGGAGGTTCGACAGACTGCATATATATGTAACATGACATTTGTACAACTATTTAGAAAGATATGGACTTGAAGCAGTTTCCACATGGAACTTTGAATCCTGGAATGAGCCCCAGTACAAAAAGCATTTTGACGGTCTGCATGTAACAACACAAGGCTACTTAAAGTATTTTGATGCCTGTGTTGAAGGCTTGAAAGCTGTGGACTCCTCCCTCATATTTGGTGGGCCAGCAACAGGCCTCCCAGCCACTCATCATATTTTTTGGGTATGTTTTTACTTGATTTGGTTTTCCCTAAGCTCTAAGGTTTTCTTACCTTAATGGTCCATGGTGTAGGTCAGTTCATTATTTCTAGTTTCCATTATATTAATCTCAGAAATCTTTGATGTTCCTGGACAGGACAGTGAGATTAATCACAAGTATTTAATCCCCAGCAGAAGCCTAGGTACTCGTCTGAGTGGACTGGATCTGAAGTGAGGACGTTTTCGTAATTTATATCTCGCAAAGCATTAAGTTTTTGCAACCACTTACTTTCAAATTTCAAAAACTCATCACAAAAGTGCCAACTCCACAGATGTTGCGAAAACTTTACTTTATTCTTTAAGTTCTCCTTTGTACAGCGTCAATGTTAGAACAAAGATATCTATGAGAAATAAACACACAGTGTAATTACCTTTCACACACTCATCCGAAACAAGTACGACTGTACTACGGGACCAGGAACTGTATTGCTTTAAACCTTTAACAATCTTCTTACGTAAAATAGAACTTTCTCAGTTTCACACTTCGACCGATTCGCACCGTACGAAGCGTGACGTGTTTCTCAGTTGTTCCGTGAGCACTAGAGTGCGACATGATCGCCAAACACAAAAGAAACTTCTTCTATAAATGCATAACATCGTCTCGACTTGATTTCTCCAATGAATATTAATTAGTAAAGATTTGTGTTATACGGTACTATCAAGAATTGCTCGTAGAATCTCTCAAGAATCAACAGTAAAAGTCAAACTCAGTCAGTCAATCTTGAAATTTCTGCTTATTTCCACTATCCAAACATTTTTTGCGATCTCATGCGAACTGATGGAGCCTCAGTTCTTTTAGTCGGCTTCGGCTATGCATATTAATTTTGAAAATTAATTGTGAATACTAATGTGTACGATGCAACCTAAAATTGCTCGTAAATTCTCTCAAATTCCAAAAATCAAAAATCTAACTCCGTCAATCAATGGGGAATACCCTTTAGGGTCATTGTTCGAAGTTTTATCGCGATCTGATGCGAAATGACGTAGCCTTAGGGTTTTTTCAAGAAACGTCGCCCCTCAACAGCAACAACAAGATTAGCAGCGTTTAGGGACCAGTTCCTGGTCCAAAAATCGGTGTTATGCCCGAGCTGCATGGGACTCGAACCTGCGTCTCCTGTATTCTAGTCAGACGTACTGAAAATATAAATGGGTTTACAGAGACTGGGTCACACTCAAATGAAGAAAATATCGGGCCCTTTGTCGACCCATGTACAGCCAAAAAAGACCGTATCGCTAATTTGCTATGTTGCCAGCATGGTGAATACCCGATGGTGTTAAATGGTCATCACGCCTGACTGGCCTGACAGAGGACTGACGCGGGTTCAAGTCCCAGTTCGGGCATTAAACGTACTATTTAACACCGATTTTTTCGGATGAATGTGTCGAAAGGTAAATTACGCTGTGTGTGTTTATTTCTCATAGATACCTTTGTACAGCGCTACACAAATGGTTTTTTTTGCTCTTCATTGTACTGTTGTTTGATGTTGTTGTCGTTTCGTTAACATCTCAAGTATTTTAAAATGATTAACTTTTTATCTGTTACCATTAAAGGAGCTTCTACAACATTGCTACAACGGAACAAACTTTTTTACTGGAGAACGAGGAGTTGATTTGGACTTCATCTCATTTCACATCAAAGGGGAGGGGCATTCATTGACGATACTGCAAGAGGAACTTCAGACTTTTTCCAAAATAAAGGCTCTTTTCCGAAAGTTTGTAAGTAAAAGATTTTACAACGACGAAGGAGATCCATTGGTGGGCTGGAGTAAAGGCGAGCAATGGCGAGCGGATGCAAGGTATCCAGTCATTGTTGTAAAGGTACAGAAGGAGACTTCATATAAAGAATTGAGCTTTTGCATTGCGAGTTTGTTTGCTTCAGGGTTAAAGGATAGTAAATGGGAAAAGCTCTCTTTTTACGGTCGGCGTATTCAATTATCTACTCAAGCAACGTGAATGCCTTCAGTTTCAACTAAGAATAAATTAAATGGATGTATAAGCAGAGTAGTTCCGTGGGTTTGACAATTGGTCAGGGCGTCTAAGACAAACCTTAGACGGACTTTGATATGTGTTCCCCTTACTTTCATTGATGACTTACTTTCCTTTTTTGAAAAGGGCTATCAAGACCTCTCTTTCAGCTCTCTCACGATCAGAGAACTGAAACCCACGTCAAAAATAAAATTCAAACTTCCTTAAAGCTTAGACAGACTCGTTATTTCCGTTTGAAAACCAGGTTAGTCTTGCGGTAAATGAGCTTGCGCCTTGAGTCGAGCTAGCTTTATAGTACGACTGTGGCACGGCCATTGAAACCAAATCGCGCCATAGTCGGGTAACACGACAAGCTAAATGAGGTTTGTTTCAGACTCTGTGCTTGACTCGCGCCAGAATCGAGCTAGCTTAGTACGACTGTATCAAAGCGTTTGAAACGGGCCTAAGTTTTTCTTTTCTTTGCCAAAAGAGTAGCCGTTAGCTCTGACGAAAACGCTGGAAGTTTTGGTTCTGCTGTTTACACAGAAACACTGCGTTTACAGAGCTATACTAATTGACATTTATATTCATTGCAACTTTCTCTGTCGCTTGATGTAGATTCTGGTGCAACATCAAAATCTGCTTCGCAAAACGCATGACATAAGGTAAGCAAGTTGTAATTAATAGAATTAATTGTAGATAATTTTTTTTGTCTTTACTTACTGTTTTTATCATCTGAAGTAAGGAATGTGCTGCAATCGTACTCGCTATTTTACTCACTCTAATTCTATTATGTGAGTATCGATTATAATTATTATTTTTCTTCCTACATATAGTTCAACAGTTACATATTAAGCTCAATAAAGCACTGACGAAAGCAGAAGACACTGCCGAAACACGTTTCCGAAAAAAAGTTGTCGTTTATTTTTTTAAAAAAAGTTTTAATGGAGCTTAAAGTCCCTATCAAGCTTATTTTTTTAAGTTCCAGATTAAAACTGTTGTCATCTGTGAACTCAAAAATCGAATA
>JAOBRD020506775.1:0-15599 GCA_027575215.2 Hydrozoanthus sils | reverse complement strand
GGAAGCTTTACAGTTAAAAGACCACAGCTACCGCAAATTATTTAGCTATGCGAAATTGAGTTCGGAAATGGAAGGAGGCTCATAGTTCCAAAGTCTTAAAGTTAAACTGTATACTTCAGAAATGACAATGAATACGAGATCAAAATTTTGCTAAGCAAATTAATTATATGTGGAATATGGTGGCTTGCTCACCAGTCATACAAATCCTTAGAAAATGTCCTATTTTATGTTTCTTGCCATTTTTTTACATGTTTGAGATCAACAACTTTTACTAATGTTGACCTGCTGCTTCCATTCCTAGATACAATTTTGTCATAGTTACGGTAGTTGTGGTCACGTGACCCCAAGCTGCGATAACCGGTAAATGAAGTGCTGCGTGACATATTGTGCTATTGTAGTCAAGTTGTGCGTGACATTTTGGCCTGTATTTTTTATAAAACAAAGTCATGCCTGACACTTGATAAGTGTGACAACTATCAAAGTACTGCATAATACATTAATTTGGAAACAATGCGTGAATTATATTATTCATTCTCAATAAATATTTGACTTTTCAGCAGATTAACAGTTTGCTTATTCTTGGGGTTAGGTTAACATGATCTTTGTTTGTTAAAATCAAAAGGCTTGCTGTTGGGTCTGTGTGCCTTGCGCAGAGAATGAAGTCTCCAACTCTCCTGTGAATGGCTCGTGTAAAAAGTGCCCCAACCATTACTATGCAAATGACAATCATACAAAGTGTGAGCCAGTTGTACCGACTGCTGTCCATTATGGCGACGCTCTAGGTATAACAGTTACTTCAGTTGGAGCAGTCGGGATTCTTGTGGTATGTTTTCATGTCTCCTCATCTCTCACGTAAGCACAGCTAAGAGACCTTTCCCCTAATTACGTTGTTTTCTCGAAATCGCGTTTTCCACTCTGGCACTTGTAGTTAAACCCGCGAATATTTGTTTTTGTTTTCTACGGCAATCACGCAGCATTCGTTGATCATTGCTCTCTGTTTTGCTCGAAGTTTCAACAAAATCATGGAAAACAATTTAGAACTCTTGAATAGCCTCAGCACTGGTTCCCAGACATGAGTGTTAAAAAACCTAGGGACGAGTTTTTCTGTAGCTTCTAAATTGTTTCCATGATTTTGTTGAAACTTCGAGCAAAGTAGTGCGTAATGATAACAGAACGCTGTGTGATTGCCGTTTATGAAATAACCCAAATAGTACGCGCGCTGTGATTGGTCAAAAAACTGTGGTTTATTGTGCAATAAACCACAGCTAGAAAGAAAAAAATGTTAGTTTCGAAAAAATGGCCGTCACTAATGACAGCTTTCCGATAATTTAACTCGAAAGCGAACGAGGGAGACTCAGAAAATGTATAGCTAAGTTCACAAACGAGATAATAAAGAAAAAGAAACTGAAATTGAACTTTAAGTGCAAAAATGCAAACTGATCGATCGATGAACAGCCGGTTAGAAAGTTTCGCACAAAGTCAAGCTCACACGCAAAACAAACCAAAAAGGCAACACAATGAGCCGTAAGTGTTTTTACGGGTTTGTCGAGACAAAAAAAGTCTTCTTTCATTTAAACTAAAATGAAATTAAATTGCTAAGTCACAAAAAAGCAATGCCGTACCTAAGCGCTAGCATTTTGAAAAGTGCTCAAACCTGCCGTCCATTCAACAACTTTGCGAGTGTAGCAATGTCCTTTCTGTGGCACTTTGGTGATAGCAAGTCCCACTCAACTCGAGTTAAAACTGCTATAAATGAACCAAGGCCTCCACTACAACAGCTGCAAGGTCCAGCCATCAACACGGCCATTTCCCAGCAGAACACCGCCGCGTTCAGCCACATGTTTTCTGCTTGTCAGATTGAAAATGTGAAAATTTACGCTAATAAGCAATAGAATTTTGACCAAGAACAGTGATTTTCGCGGCTAACACCTTTTTACACAGAAAACTGTACTTTCAAGATGAATTAAAAACTTTGTTCAACTTCAAGTTATCGACTATTTCTCTTGTCCAGATAGTTTTGTACTTTTTTTAATCCTTTGCCGCGATTCGGTTTGAATTGCGAGGTGAGTTTCAGTTCAAACAGTCGTTTTGATTGGCCATTTCGCTTGAATTGGTGCATCTTGGAGGAATTGAGATTTTGATCAAAATAAAAAGAAGTTTCGCTTGCATTTGTTTTGTGTTTCTTTTAAAGCTATTTCTCGCCTTCGGCTCGGGATTTACAGCTTTTCTCGTGTTCTCCCAACATCCCGCGTGGTTTATTATTCTTATAAACCCATAGAAAAGTATGGTTTATTGCTTAAATAAAACATAAACACATACTCGTGGGTTCAACTACAAGTTCAAGAATATCTTAAAAGCAGCAAAACAGAAATAATTTTAGGAAACACACAATCTTTTGTTTCCACACTTGTTAGTAGTGCCATCAGCAGAAACAACGGTAACTGGAATTTTCAATTGCAAAGACAGGAGTCAATTGTCTAAGATGGTCACAATTTTTGCTACTGCCGGTATGTGTTGGTAGTCAGTACCGTTTAGGGGCTTAAGAAGTTGATTCTATATTTGATTGGCAGGTGATTTTTGTTGCTGTCGTGTTCTACATTCATTGGGACACGCATCTTGTCCGCGCCTCCAGCCGCCTCCTCTGCTTTGTGTTATTGTTTGGTATCGCCCTGGGCTACGTGACTGCCATCGTGATATTTTCCCACAAGACGGAGACTGTCTGTCGAGTTGTCCTCTACTTGGTCAGTATTAGTTTCAGCCTGCTCGTGGGGACTCTCCTTACAAAGACCAATCGAATTCATCGCATTTTCAGTAAGAAAGCCATGCGGAAAGGTAATTAAAGGAGACATACTCCTTTTGCAGTTTTTAATGTTTTGTCAAGATAGCGTGGCTCCGTGGTTTGGGTGCCGTATTTACAAGCAGTCGTCGTTCAAATGCAAATTTGACCACTGAAAGGATTTAGCTTCGGTGAATGAGGAACAATTTTCATTAAATCTTGACCGCTGGAGGGAAGCACTCCATTACCATAAACGATGTTTGCATGTGGTTGTCCCGGGTTCAAATCCCACTCAGACCACTGACCGGATTTGGCTTCGATGATGCCGGAGTCAAATCCGCCACGCTTGTTAATAGCCAAAGTCTGTCTCCAACCAGTTGGGATTCCTAAATGTGTGTACACGTTTATATGGCTGTTTGTATTGTACCGCTCCTTAGCATCCTGTATAGTCTATGACAACTTAAAGGAATATCAAATATGAATGGATGATCGAATGGATGAATCTTTAAGGTATAAAGCGTTTCGCGTTAGTTGGAGCAACCCAGTTTTTGAGCGATTGAAGTTTTTAAAACTGACAAAAGATAACGCTATATTCAAAAAACATGCTATCATTTAGGAAAAGGACATCTAATCTTTAGCATAGTTTTACAGTGTTTGTTGCATCTGTTTTGAACTGCTTCGAACGAATAAAGGTTTTGGAATTAATGATGATTTCATGAAACGCTGGAGAAAACATTCCCGCAACAATAGAAATGAGTTAGTATTTTATCCTGGCTAAGATCGAAAATTGCTTTCAGTCGCTTTTGATATTTAGCTCTCAGCTTTGAAGTACCTTTTTTTCTTGTGATTAATTAACCAGTTTTGCTTGTCGTTATCGTCTTAGGGACCATGCAATTTAAATCAAAATTAGTTTACAGTCTTCACTACCCCGGCCCTGGATAGTCGAAATCCAGTTGCATCAGATTTTTACAGCCCAACTATTGGGGTTTCGCTTCCGATCAGGAGCTCGGGTTCTTCCGAGTTATGTCTCCGCACGATTTCGTATTTCATATTTATTTATTAAAGACATTATTTCAATGACTGCGCGATGCAATTATCAATCAGTGCGTGCTTGATGACTTTGCACTCAAGTTATTTGTGCGATACACTCCGTGTTTCATAACCTAGATGATGACCTTGTTCGTCATATGAGTTCCTCAAGCTCAGTGGTAGAGCGTCCTTCTAGTATATGGAAGGTCTTCGATTCCTGGGCATCAGGAGCTCGGGTTATGTCTCCGCACGAAGAACTGTTTGCAGTTGTTAGAGCAATAGCAGCACCTTCTCCTCAGTTGCTTTAAGACCCTGAAAGAAGGTCCACCAGAAGGAATCGAACCCAGGCCTTCCGTACGAGAAACTGACACCTCACCAACTGGAGTATCGGTTTTAGGTGTAAGAATGTTAACGATATGAATCACATTTGTTTCCATTTGTTGTTATAGTCTACAAGTCTCACGCTTAATTCTTCTTGTTTAAAGGAACCCCCAAATGTTTATCAGACCCGTGGATGCTTCTGATTATCAGTTTTCTGGTTGGTGTCGAGCTGATAATCTGTACCGTTATCGTACTCACCATAAGCGACGGAAAACTCCTGGAAATCATGTACATTCCAAACACTAACCAAGCTTTTCTCCAGTGCAAGTTTTACGCCACCTATACGAATTACCACATTGCCATGTGGTGGACCTACAACTCTGGTATTGTGTTGGTCTGTACCTACCAGGCATACTTAACACGAAAAGTCCCAGGCAACTACAACGAGGCGCGCTATATTGCTTTTAACATGATGACCATTACAACTGATGTAATTGTGTTTTTCCTTTCCTACTACGGAACGCATGGTTTTTACAAGGATATTTCAGTCAGCTTTTTTCTTCTTCTTGCCGATACGGTAACCCTTGGCTGTATTTTTATTCCAAAGGTTTATATTATTCTATTTCGCCCGGAAAAAAATGTTGCGCACGGAAGGACGAATCTTGGAACAATAGATGATGATATCACAATAGAAATGCGGAAGGTGAATCACATGAGCGAGCGGTCTAACGTTTCCATGTTGAGCTCGTCGTCAAATGGCACGTGCAGCGAGTCAACCAATCAAAACAACCTTAGCCAACAGCGAAGAAGAAAACTGTCAGTGTTTGGTAAGAATGGTGTTAGCCTTGCCAGCAAGACATCCATTGCCACTGAAATCTGTAGCGACTTTGAAGATTACAACCACAATGGCCCTTTCAGATACACGGCCACAGACAGGAATGCCGATACTGTCCCTTATAGGTACACTTTCATAGACGGGGTTCCAAGTCCTGAAATTAAGCCAAGACTCAAGAAAACTTTCTTGAATGGATGCAGTGAAGACACTTTGCGATCGAAAAACAATAAAATCTCACGTCTGGTATTAGACGGAGGCACAAAAACATTTGCGAGTGCCCCAACTAGTCCAGTTGTCTCTTCCCCTTTCAGGAAAAGACCTACAGAACTTTTTTCCTCTCCGAACGTCATAAATGGTTTAAATAATTCCAAGAAAACAGTTTCCCGGATGTTATCTGATCTGAGCACGCACAGTGTTCAATTTAAGGATGATTTCGTTTGCCCTTGTGATGTCGAACATACCAATTTGAACCCATCAAATCAACCGGAATTTTTTTATAGGAGGCGGCAGTCAACAATTTAAAGGTTTTCATATATTTATTTATTTTGTTTGATCAAATATTAAATTTATTACATTTGCAATAAAAGATTACTAATGAATAAATCTAATGAATATGAGGAGAACCTAAAACAGAATCCAAGATTGCTTATTTAAGGAATGATTAGTATGTAGTTGTCTCACCACAGTTTATAAGATTAAACAGTGGAGGTAGCTAGTGGTGGTAAATATATAGGAGTAGCGCAGTGGAAAGATCTCTGCCTTCAATCATGAGGTCTTCGGTTCGATCACCGGCCTGGTCGAGGGTTGAATATTTGGGTGGCCTTCTTTCCCGCTAAAGGCCACTCAGCTTTCCATCCCTCCGTAGTCGGTAAAATGAATACCAGCATACATGGACCTCTTGGAAGCGGCTGCCTATTGCGCCTTTATATGCTTCCGGTCAGCTGGGGGTAAGCTGATCATTGTAAAGAGCATATACATGGAAAGGGCGCTATACAAAGATGCACCACTTTACTTTTTATAATCAGTAGAATAAATTAAGGCAAGAGTTGGTGAGAGTCAAGTTTGAACCAGATTGATTTATTTAAAGTTTTCACGAGCCAGTAAGAAAAGAAAACCACTAACGAGCTAGCAGTACATTGCTGCTATTTTTGACAAAATATCATGCGTGTTTGCTGAACAAAAGTATCAGTTGCATGGAGCAAGGAGCATAGACACAATTAAAATATTAAAACTGTGAATCATTAATTCCATCTTATAACTTTATCAAATCGCTACTTTTACCAAGTATAAACTTGAGACCTATCTTTTTTTTTAATTATATATACTTTTCTTTTTAAATGTAACTGAATAAAGTTCTAATTAAAACTGTAAATTATTAATTCCATCTTATAGCATTACAAATCGCTACTTTGCCTTTTATAAGGAAAAGGTGCCAAGGCTTACAACATGTGTTGTTTGATATTTATTATTAGATTTTGATTCCAAATCTTAACTTTAAACTAAGCCGATATATGCATTACTACTCTTTATCAAGACAATTTTTGCGAACTGGGTTATACTACCAGAAACGCAGAGTTACGTAACACGATCCATATTAGCCATTTCTTACTTCAATGCCAATTTAGAACCCGTAAAACATGCACTGCCCATATATTACTTTCTTTGTGCCATCATGGCGGCTTTTGTGAACTGTGTACTGCCGTCAGTCGCTTTCTAACTATTCGATATAACCCATAAAGAAAACCGATGGCATAAATAGAAACATGCTCTTGACAATTTAAAACCCGGGAACGATGCACGGCCCGTTACTTTTTATATTTTATCATGGCGGCTATTGTTAACTATTTATTATCAGTCGCTGTCTAATCACCCGTGATACAGCCTGTAAACCAAACTGATGGCATGAAGAGAAACATTTCCTTGCCAATACAAAACCCGTACTGAACCGGGGACTGTCCTATACTTTTTATGTCTTATCATGGCGATTCTTATGAAATGTTTACCGAGAGTCGCTCTCTAATAATTGTGATATACCTCGTGACCGTTAACATAAAGAGAAACAATTCTTTAACAATTCAAAACCCGTAAACCAGGGACTGACCATTACATTTTCTGTCTTACGATCACGGCGACCCTTATGAACTATTAACTGTCAATCGTCTCTAGTCACTCGTGATACACCCCGTAAACCAAACCTACGGCATAAAGAGAAACATTTCTATATTGATACTCAGCAAAAGTGTCTGTATCCGGGTTCCAAGCACAACGACTAACCACACGAACATCCTGCTGGTGAACCTCGCCGATGATTACGTGACAAATGATCTTGTAACGCCAGTAACGCAAACCCTTTACTCTTCCTTTTATGATATCAGCAAGTTCAAGACAAGCTAATTTGGAAAGCTCCGGGCTGTAGGTTTTTTCTGCTAAGTTACTTTCAAAAACTTCTTTGATGATCTCTTGAACTTTGGCTGACTTTGGAAGAAGAAAAAAAGTGGTTTTACCTTACGACAGTTAAGCGATTTTAAGATGAAAGTTTAATAAGCAACACGGAAAATCTTTGTAAAAGGGTAGAATGATTAGAAAACATGAATCCACAGTTATCATTCACATAACTTAAAGATTGATTATATATCACAACCTCGTTGTGAGTATCCAACGACCCCCCAATTCCTCCAACCCCCCTTCTACCCCTCTGTGCGTGAAACCCATAGTCTATTGTCCTAGCCCAAGGAAGGGAAAGAGGGGATTTTTCAAATGTGTCTACTTAGCTAAAGCCTAAGCTCAAGGGAGAGTTCGAGGGGATTTAGAACTGAAATGTACCTACTTTAAATGTCTTTGCCGGTTCCATCTGGTAGGGTTGTATAACATAAAAAGATTCCGTGGATGCAAAGCTCACTCTTCCAGGTCTCTCTCCGTTAACCATGCTTTGACTCGTAGCACGACCATTGTTTAAGCACTCTTCCGGTGACCACGCATGCGTCAAATCAAACTCTCCCCAGTCTCCATGTTTTCGCTTTTGTATCATCAGTGAACTTGATCTTTGCTTTAGCTTTCTTGAAGCAGACTGTGCACTTGTGAGGCTGTACAGACTGGGAGAATGTTGCCTGGATTCGCCAGCTTCTTCTGTTCTTTCAATCTTTGGGCCTTTCTTTTGCGGTTGATGTTCCTTCGCCGGCATTGCCCTGGATGACTTTCTCATGACTAGAACTAACTGAAGCTAAAAATAGAATTCTGTTATTTCATATACTATTTTGACGATACAACAACATTGCTTATTGTGAAGGGTTGCTTTTGGTGACCGTGGCAGATTTTGTTGCAGTTTTTGAAACTGACTTCCGTTAAATTTGTTAAAACTGATCATGTAACGACTGATAACCGCGGATTAAAGTTGAAGTAGATTCTGCCAATGTCACTGTTACTGAACTTGTCACTGACATCGATGTTGACATTGAATTTTAAAATAGCCACTTTTACTAAATCCTTGTCGAGCCTAACGGTGGCTCATTAGGTTGGTGCTTATCTCCGGTTTCTGTAGTGTTAAGCGAATGAGAGTCTTTGACTCCCCCTGGACAGGGAACTAATCCATCGCAGGTTAGCCCCCAGCAGAACTGGTACTCATTTATACAGCTGAGTCGACTAACGGTCAGACTTTCGCTTATTCTCGGATAAGGACGTAAACAAATGAGATTTCGCTCATACATCAAATCCTCTGTGTAACAAAGATTTAAACGATAGAGGTTCTACCAAGGATTTCGTACAAGCTTCATTTATAGTTTGTACGTAATGCCCTTGTAAACAAATCTACAGTTGCCGTCCATCACAAAAAGCCAAAGACAGCAATTAGTAATAGTTACTCTAATTCAACAACATATATACCTTGTTTTGAAAAAAGGGGAAAAACAGTATGTTCCAGGCATACAGATGCACATTGTCGGTTCCTCAGTAATATACAGTCAAATTCCCCGATTGATTGCCTGATTTTAAAACGGCTGGCAATGAATTCAAAAAGTGATTAGAATTTGATAGAACCTTCGTAACAACCCTGGCATTGATGCAGTACAATAGCTAATGAGCTGCAACGGCAAAACAAGCACAGACAGACAGGAGTGACGGAATCATAATTTTGACCAAGCTTAAGCCGAAGACAGACAAAGCTTACTTACCTTAAAAAGAAAACGTTTTATAACAACGGTAAACATTAAGTTGTAATCTATGTTACTTTCTATGTTGTATTTCTAAGTCGTTCAATCAACAATGGGAACGCAAGGTTTGAATGCTAAATGTCATTAGCGAAAGAGTTTTTCAAGCCTTCCAGGCTGAAAGAAAGGACAAAACAAAACGTTCGCTTTTTATCTCAGTATAAATACCGACACTTACCCTCGATTATCTTCAAAATGTTATCCAGAAGTTATATTTCCACAAGAAAGTTTTCCTTGTTGTTAGGTTAAGAATGAAGGCGTTTAGCGTAATCTTGAACAAACAGTCGAGCCGTCGGCCTGGCACTACTGTTTGTCTTCTTGTCACTGCTACATCTGTTCCACAACTATTGAAAACAGAAAAATTAACACACGTCACGTTGACTTGTTTGTTTTATCTGTCTTAACCATAATAAGTCATTGATCGTAAGCAAAATTATCCATTTGTACAGAGTTGTGAGTTGATCTGCACAAGACTTAAAAGTTTTGAGAATTCGGTCCACATATGCATGTCGGAAAAAATGTAAGAAATTTGAAGAGGAACGCTACATTCAATCAGTAGCGATTTAGTATATTCGGTATATGAACCGATTGTTTTATTAACTTTACAGTTTACATCAGTTTTAATTCAATTTATATGTACACATATCACTTTTTAGCCGATATTAAAAGATGCAAAAAGCTACATGTACATGATATTTTTTACAAGAACCAGTAAGTTTTGCCGAGGCTCTTTTTTCGGCGTTTGAGCCTCAAATTGTTCTTAAATTGTTCTATAATATTTCTGTGCGGTTTGTGTCGACTAAAAACTATAGGGCCATTCCATTAAATATCCACATCCCCCCCTGTGGATGAGGTAGTTTTTCATCGAGACCACTAAGAAACTATTTTGTTTCAGCGGGTCTCAGAAATTTGTATGCATAGATGAAGCGTTTTATTGAGGTAGCCCTTACGGAAATCCATTAATACCCCACACAACTCCCTGTGGATGAGGTGATTTTTCACTTAGACCCCTCAGAAAAACTATGTTGAGAGGAGAGACTAGATCATAGTACCCCTGAGAAATTCAGATATCCCCCCCCCCCAATCCTTTACCAATCCTTCAGAAGAGAGAAGAATAGAACATATAGATCATAGAACCCCTGAGAAATTCAGATATCTCCCCCCCTTCAGATTAATTAATCCACAGGGGGGTGTGGGTGTGGATATTAAAGCCTAAGGTGTTGCTGCAGATTTTTGATCAATTTATCCTCGCGGATTCATCATGGCCGGGCTCGCTGAGTCATTTTCTTGAGACGATTTCTTGCATGTGTTTATCTCAGAAGTCAAAGCTGCAAGTCATCTGTATATCAAAGCTCAGCGAAAATTAGCTTTCGAGTTTAAGCCTCAGCTTGTTTTTTTTAAACTGTACATTAATTGCCGATCAAGCTTATCTTTTTAAGTTCTAGATTAAAGCTGTTGTCATCTGTGAACTCAAAAATCGAATAACCAAAGAAAATTTGCATGTCTAAGTACGGTTTTTAATCAAAAAAAGAATGGAATGTAAATTTCGACCGAGCAGGCCGGGGACTGGTAACCTGTGACGTAGCAGCATAAATTGTGTGGTTTTTGTTTAAAAGATTTCGTTTCTGTAAAAAAATGTCATAAAATTTTGATTTCAAACATTTTCAAGGGTATAATTCATTGATTAAAGTTATAACAATGTGGCTATTGTAGCCAGAACTGAATTTTTTGAGATAAAAAGATTGTCTCTGCTTCATGCCTCGTGCTACGTCATATGCCTCCTGCATGCTACGTCATCATTGTACTCTTCAAGTCTAAAAAATGTAACAGGAACGGCAAGAAAAGGTTTTATTTTCAAAAATTATTATCATTAAAGGGTTCAAATTTTCATCTGGAACTTAAAAAAATAAGCTTGATAGGGACTTTAAACTCTGGCCAATCTGGGCAACTCGTTGTTCTTATAAAGTTGATAAAAAAAATCCTGTTTTCCTTTTATAAACGGTGCAACCTGTCCGAAAGTTTTTGCGCCAATTCTTCATCGTAAAGCAGCAGAGGAAACACACAATAATTCAATAACAAAACGGAACACTATAGTTTGTATGCATCACAAATGAACTATTGGTAGCTACCATTACATAAGAAAATAGGCACTCATATCTTGAGTACATGTGACTACACGCTCTTTTTTATAAGTACAACTTCAGTAAGAACAGCGAGGCTCAGGTTGGCCAAAATTTAAAAACAATTTTAGAACAACAACAAGCTGAGAATCGGATTCGATAGCTATTTTTTGAAGGGAACTTTACTGAGAGGCATTAACTTAACAATTTAAGGCAATTATCCCCCGAAGTGGCTGAGGTGACGAAGCGGTGAGGTAAATATCTTTCGCTAGGCACCGGCACCAAGGGGATAATTGTTTTAGTACATGCCAAATTAGTACGAATAAATTCCGGTGAGAGTTGGTGAATGTAAAGTTTGATTTAAGATTTCAAACGCAAGTAAGAAAAGTCCGCACTCACTTTAATCGTTGCACTTTTTCTTGAAACTTTGGGGTAAAACAACTTTCATCAAATTTGTGAATACATCCCAAATTTAGTGGCCGTTTATTTCCTCTTCCGAGATTGTCGCGAAACGAGTCGCCATTTTGACAGCTTTCTCAAAACAGTAAATATCCTTGCTTGGATATTTATTGTTTCAGTAACAAACAGAACGCGCGAAAAAAGCTATTCATTGATTTGGTATATACTAAATATATATTCAGAATGAATAAGAAATACCTCGCAGTTAAGTAATCACTAGGGTTTCGAGAAAATTCCACGATGCAGAGTTTTACCTTAGGCTTAGTCTTTTCGACTTAAACCACACATAGAAATAAGAATAATTTAAGCATATTTATAGGCTCAAATCGCCAAAAAATTGAATTCAATTTTTTTTTACCTACATCCCCGGCCCCGGCGTTACCATATTTGGTGATAGACGATGCGTCACATATGCATTAGTAAAACTGGTCAGCGGCGATACACAGTGATCAAAAAGTTGAGCGGACAGAAGCAGTAAAAGGACAGGGGCTTTAAAAAAATACAAGAAGCACGATCAATCTAAGAGGTTTGACTGGGAGAAAAGTCAAAGTACAGGGAACTTAAAGAAATAGAACTCACTGACATTCTTGCTTGGAAGTTTCTTTGTTAATCGAATGCATCATATTCAACTAATTCGAGGATCGAACAGGAGTCTACTTACGAAATGCCGACATTCCACAACCACACGAGTAAGAATAGTATTCTTAATACTCTACCTGTGGACGAAATCGAAGAAGGACGACAAGACATTTATGAGTGGGGAAAAAAGCGGACTAGTAAAAGAAAAGGTGTACGAGGAACTTTGTACAGACTCAAGAAATTATTTATTGATAAGAATGTAAGTACGCTTGCTAGCCAATGTTTTCTCCAAATAATGATTTGTTAACAGGTCGTCTGGGCCAACAAATTAATAAGTTAATATTGTCTCCAGTTTGTTCTGTGTTTGATACATGATTAAAAATACAGCCATACCTTGATACCGTTATGACAAGTTTTAAACAAACTAAACACGCAATTACATTGGTTTCTTTACATACATACACAGACACTGAGACAAGTTACAACTTAATTTATAGCTTGATAAACTTAATGTGTCCGTTGATTGTGTTAAAGTTACTCAACGGTTGTTTGATTTTGTGTGCTATTGTACTTGATGAACAGAAATGATATTTTGATTTGTGAAGTTTGTTTAGGTAACTAGTATTCAAGAATTCAAGCTTATAGCATTTTAGTATATTATCAGTTTGGCTACACGCGATTTGATTGGTTTAGAAATGGTAGATGTGAGGCAATATTTACCTCCGAACTAGTAGATAATAAGTATAGTTGCTTCACAACATATTCGGATCACGATATTGAAAAAGTTTGCTTTAAAAACACGAGATGATTAAAACAGCCTAAAGAAATTCTGTTTTACACCATTTATGACATTTTGTAGTTGACAAACTGTCAAAACATGTTCATTTTGTGTTAGGCTGCTTATGCGTGAGTCTCACCACGCTCATTGATTCAAGTGATAAAAGTGTTTTATTCTTAAAAATCTTTTGTTTGCATGAAAGGAAGTTTGTTGCCTCACTGGTATATATATACTAAACACTTATTCTACTTCAATTTTGGTGGATAGTGGTGCTCAGTAGCTTTTCTGCCACTATCCACCACAACTGAAGTAGAGTAAGTGTTATTTAAATTTAACAACATGGTTAAAATTTAAGGGGGGGAGGGGTAAAGTGACTGATGCCAACATTTGCACAGGGGGGACCTTTGCTTTAAAAATCAATGTAAATGCTTTGTCATACTAGTTAATAATTTGGCTAAATTCTTCGAGTTGGGAAAAAATGATTTGATATGAAAGAGAACAGATTTTAGAGGAAACGAGATGAAAACTTGAAAATAAGTTTAAATAGTATATCAACTGATAATGCAGCTTGCTTGACCATGGCCAATGAAATTTATTATTGTCCACATTCAGACACAAGTTAGTGTACAATCTGCTGTACTCTAGAATGCCCCTGAGAATAATTAGAAAATTAATTTTGAGTTTAAGTTACCTCCATGCAAAGTGAGCACTAGTTAACGCTTTCACTTGCAGTTGTAAATTATTAAATTCTCCCATCTGTAGAGTGGTTAACCCTTTTAGTCCCAGTTGTATTGGTAAATTCTCCCATCTAGAGTGGCTAATTATACCTCTAAGTCCCAGCTGTATTGGTAAATTCTCCCATCTAGAGACTGGTTAACCCTTTCAGTACCAGTTGTAATGGTAAATTCTCCCATCTAGAGAGGTTTTAAACCCTTTCAGTCCCAGTTGTATTGGTAAATTCTCCCACGTAGAGTGGTTTTCCCTTTCAGTCTCGGTTGTATTGGTAAATTCTCCCATCTAGAGGGGTTAACCCTTTCAGTCCCAGTTGTATTCATTTGGTAAATTCTCTCATCTAGAGTGGTTATCCCTCTCAATCTCTGTTGTATTGGTAAATTCTCCCTTCTAGAGGGTTTAACCCTTTGGCTTTCAGTCCCAGTTGTATTGGTAAATTCTAACATCTAGAGTGGTTAACCCTTTCAGTACGAGTTGTACTGGTAAATTCTCCCATCTAGAGGGGTTAACCCTTTCAGCCCCAGTTGTATTGGTAAATTCCCCCATCTAGAGGGGTTAACCCTTTCAGTTCCAGTTGTATTCATTTGGTAAATTCTCCCATCTAAAGAGGTTAACTCTTTCAGTCCCAGTTGTATTGGTAGATTCTTCCATCTAGAGGGGTAAACCCTTTCAGTCCAAGTTGTATTGGTAAATTCTCCCATCTAGAGTGGTTAACCCTTTCAGTACCAGTTGTATTGGTAGATTATCCCATCTAGAGGGGTTAACCCTTTCAGTCCCAATTGAATTGGTAAATTCTCCCATCTAGAGTGGTTAACCCTTTCAGTACCAGTTGTATTGGTAAATTCTCCCATCTAGAGTAGTTAACCCTTTCAGTCCAAGTTGTATTGGTATATTCTCCCATCTAGAGTGGCTAAACCTTTCAGTACCAGTTGCATTGGTAAATTCTCCCATCTAGAGTAGTTAACCCTTTCAGTACCAGTTGTATTGGTAAATTCTCCCATCTAGAGTGGTTAACCCTTTCAGTCCAAGTTGTATTGGTATATTCTCCCTTCTAGAGTGGTTAAACCTTTCAGTACCAGTTGTATTGGTAAATTCTCCCATCTAGAGTGGTTAAACCTTTCAGTACCAGTTGTATTGGTAAATTCTCCCATCTAGAGGGGTAAACCCTTTCAGTCCAAGTTGTATTGGTATATTCTCCCATCTAGAGTGGTTAACCCTTTCAGTACCAGTTGTATTGGTAGATTCTCCCATCTAGAGTGGTTAACCCTTTCAGTACCAGTTGTATTGGTAAATTCTCCCATCTAGAGTGGTTAAACCTTTCAGTACCAGTTGTATTGGTAAATTCCCCCATCTAGAGGGGTTAACCCTTTCAGTCCAAGTTGTATTGGTAAATTCCCCCATCTAGAGTGGTTAACCCTTTCAGTACCAGTTGTATTGGTAAATTCTCCCATCTAGAGGGGTTAACCCTTTCAGTCCCAATTGAATTGGTAAATTCTCCCATCTAGAGTAGTTAACCCTTTCAGTACCAGTTGTATTGGTAAATTCTCCCATCTAGAGTGGTTAAACCTTTCAGTTCCAGTTGCATTGGTAAATTCTCCCATCTAGAGTAGTTAACTCTTTCAGTACCAGTTATATTGGTAAATTCCCCCATCTAGAGGGGTTAACCCTTTCAGTACCAGTTGTATTGGTATATTCTCCCATCTAGAGTGGTTAAACCTTTCAGTACCAGTTGTATTGGTAAATTCTCCCATCTAGAGTGGTTAAACCT
>JAOBRD020506555.1:0-13881 GCA_027575215.2 Hydrozoanthus sils | reverse complement strand
AAAACCAATTATGATATCTTTTACGGCCTACAACAAAATTTTAGAACTTGTAAAACATGCACAAGAACATTCGACGTTCAGGTTAACTGCACCGGTAATTTAAAGTACAACGATCGGTAACCTGGGCAATGCCAAATCAGCTTGAGGCTCGGAAAGCCACAGCCCAGAAGGGCCGAGTATTAACTTTACCATCAATATTTGTCGCATTTTGGAATTTAAAGCTTCTTATCATCGACATCAGCAATAGCATCCAGTTTTTGCTCAATTTAGATGTCCCAAAATTCAAAGAAACGAGAACAAGTTAAAAGTATATAAGGCTTATATTGTCTATAAAACTAAGAATAGAAGTAGTTAATCAATCTACTTGATCAGTTTTTCAGTTGTTCTTGTACCAGAGAAGTATAGTTACTTATAAAGGCAGTAAAAAAAATCTGTATAAAAAACCATATATAAATTTAACAGCAGTCCATGCAAGTTGATCAAAGCCAAAGGACTCAGTTCTTTTCAACATCAACATCGAAAGCTTGTACTATATTAATTAAGTAATTAAGTGACACTTCTCTTACAGGAGTTAGTCGATATTTATAGACGCGACTTGTTGTTTTGAAAAGTTTTATGGACTTTTGTTTTCTTAGCCAACGGTAGAAGAAGTGAATTGAGTAATTTTGATATGAATTTCAATTTGTATTTTTGACTCACTAGTATTAGTGTCTGGTGTTCTGTTCCAGAGCGTTTTGAAGTTGATGACTCAGTACTTTCACACAGTATCAGATCTTAGTACAAAGTTTGAGTCCAACCCAAACACTGTAAACTAAACTTCTGCAGCTAGAGTTGATTATCAGTTTTGATGAGAAAGCTCATTACACGCCTTTTTTTTTGATAAAGAACAACTTTATAAGAACAACGAGGCTCAGATTGGCCAAAATTTAAAAACAATTTAAGAACAAGCTGAGACTCGGGTTGAATTGCTGATTTTTCTTTGAAAACTTTGCTGAACTTTGAATACAGAATGAATAAGAAACACATGCTTCGCAGTAATTTACTTAATTGATCATGAAAAATTTGACGTTTGTCCCAGGCCTGAACCTCGGCCAAATTCTTATAAACAGGCGTGCATATACATAATCTTGTGTTCCTGTCAAGGCAGAACATCTTTGTCCTCTGACAGAAAGGACTCTTTGTACGACTTTTGCACGTTTAAAATACATCATTATTTGTTTTAAAGTTCATAAATGAAACAAGTACGATAGCAGATGGAAATATACTGAGAAGAAGGTTAAATAATTTGTTGAGACGTACAGAACAAATCTCCCTTTTTAATTCACGCTGTTCATGAGGTTTAATTAACAGGACGGTCGTCACGCACGACGATGGTAGACTATCCGAAAGGAAGTAGCTCAAACATTACCCTGATTTTAATTTCCTGTTAGGTTAGAAACTATAGCGTAAGTCTAGACTCTTGAATCATTAAAAGATTAATTATCTATTAAAACTACTTGCTAATGAAGTAAACTAGTCAACAGCGAGTGGAAAGTTGAGCCGTTCTGTCGTTCTTTAATACGTGCATATGTTCTTCGTTCACGCGAAAGTGGCTCAGTGCCGAAAGTACAGTAGATGGAAATATATAAAGCGCTATGAGTTGCTTCGCCGATACTTCCAGAGTTCTGTGACAATATATGTAAAGATTTTTCCTAACTAAACGGCAAGTCCTCTGTACTGCTGAAACCCTCATCTCGCTGGGTTCAGTTTTTGAATTGAGCTGAACAATCTACATTGTAATAAAGTAAAGTAATAGCCTCTTGAGTTCAGTGCTATCAACCGAAGGAGTTGATATCTGGTTTGTTAATAAGTCATACGACAAGGCCTTTTACCTGATTCAGTAAATTTTTGCTAAGGTCAAACAAAGGATTATGAAAAATGAATCCAAATCACGCAGTTATATACCGAGCAAAACTGAGTTTTGTGCGACTTTGAAAAAGTTCGAATTGAAATACTCGTGGTTGTACCAGCTAGAGATGAATTAAGAACGAAATAAGCTTTCGAGCTCTAGATATCGAGAGCCGTTAAACGTCAGTGCGAAGGGGAGAATGGGCCTGTCGCCGGCCCCATTGAAGTGCATCCAGATCGGCACAGTATAGTGGATGTCGGATCCCTACCCTTTGGATGCTTAGATCGTAGGTTCCGCGGATGATGGATGCATTTCTTGTTGTGGATGCAGCTTGTTTCTGGATGCTTGATGTCGGATCCCTACTCTCTGGATGCTTAGATCGTAGGTTCAGCGGATGATGGATGCGTTCCTTGTTGTGCATGCAGCTTGTTTCTGGATGCCCTGCCAATGGATGTCGGATCCCTACCCTTTGGATGCTTAGATCGTAGGTTCCGCGGATGATGGATGCATTCCTTGGTGTGGATGCAGCTTGTTTCTGGATACTGGATGCCTTGCCAGTGGATGTTGGATCCCTACCATTTGGATGCTTAGATCTTAGGCTCCGTGGATGCTTGCCGGATGTTTTTCTTGTTGTGGACCGGATGCAGCTTGTTTCTGGAAGCTGGATGCCTTGCAAGTGGATGCCGGATGCTTAGATCGTAGGTTTCGTGGATGTTTGCGGGATGCATTTCTTGTTGTGGATGCAGCTTGTTTCTGGATGTCGGATGCCTTGCCAGTGGATGTCGGATCCCAATTGCTCTGATGCTCTGGATGTTGGATGCCTTGCCAGTAGATGTCGGATCCCGATCGCTCTGATGCTCCGGATGTTGGGTGCCTTGCAAGTGGATGTTGGATCCCGATCGCTCTGCTGTTCTTGATGTTGGATGCCGGCCAGAGCTGAAAAAATTGTGGATGCTGGATCGGATGCCCGCTTGCATGGAGCGAGCTCTGAATCGAATAGATCTCGAAAGCTTTTTATACTTTCTTAATTTATCTGGCTGTTGGAACTAATAGTTTGTGTTATGTCCCAGCCAAAGAATTTGAGGTTTACTCTTTGAAAAAGTTGTTTAAAAGCTGTTAAGTAACAATTTTGCGCACTCTTTCTGAATAAGAAGTTAGATGAAATAATGTGTGGAACCAGTTTTGCATGGTCACGATTTTCGATATCTTGTACGTACAAAATTTGGACTTTTGAAAGAAAACTTTTGATTAAAACACTATCGGTATGACATATCCTGTTCGACATTGAAGTCATTTTAAAGTTAAAAACAATCATCTTTAAGCGGTAAAAATCTAAGAAATGCTTGAAATGTTTCACACATTTGTGAAATGGACGCGTTAAATCTTATGAAATCCCTACTTTTGAAAGTTTATCAAAGGTTAATGGATGGAGCTTAAAACGTGCCAAATACTGTCGGCTTAAGTCGAAATAAAAATACCTAATCGTAATTCAGGTCGAGCGAAATACTTTTCGAGTTAATTTCAGCAGAATTTTTTATAATGATGTTAACATGCAGAAGTACAAGAAAAAATTGTTTCGCTTTCTATATTCAATTTAGTGTCATATCGATTTGCTTGGGCAGTTAGGCTGCGTTATGTTTGGACAACAGGAAAACGAAACTCATTTGTAACCAATTAACCAACCAGTCAAAAATGCTTTTGAAAATTTGTGTCTTGGGAACCATCAAATTTATATAAACTATATACATCACTTGACTGAAAATCATTTTTCGGCTTGCAACTTTAAGCCGATTGTTCGGTTAGACTATCAAAAAAATTATTGTCGTTGTAAAAACTCGCACAGCAAACTCATCCGGCAAGCAGATGAGTTGGCAAAAACAGAGGAAGTTGTTAAAATTCAATGGGATAGAGATCTCAATTCCTTGAGATATTTTTCCATATGTAAAGTGGCTAATCAATGTTGACTCGCTCTACGACAGCTCATAAATTTTGCTGCAAGTCTGTGCAACAGTTGCTAATCTTTAAAACATAAAACACAATCTGTGGCATTGCATTTTTCAATTCTTTTCATTTCTCTCGATCAATATGTTTGTTCTCCAACATTAATTGCGAGAACGTGGCGGATTATGCTCTAATTGCTATTCATGATGTTTGAACTCCACAATTGCACACGACAAAACCTTTTTGTCTGCGGCCTGACACATTTTACAGTCTTGAGTACTGATCGATTCTGTTTTCCGGAATAACTTCCCGCTCATCTTTATTTACCAATGTCTAGTATCATGGCGGCTCGTTATTTCTTTTGTGAGAACCGGCAAAGCTATTACTTCATGAATGGGAAAGTCACGACACAACTTTGTAAAGATAAGCAATAACGAAGTTCTGCGTAAAAATCATTATTAAACCGCGAACTAATATTGAAAACAGGGTGGGACCTTTAAAAGCTATTCCTTTTAAACAGACCGGGTTAATTCACTCATCTCTGAATAAGACATTGCGTTTACACATGGCTTCAAATTTATTTGAAGTCTTTGAATTATCATGAATTACACCAATCGTCTATAAAAAAAACTTAATCGACTTTCATGTTTCGTTCATTGTTTGAATAAAGTGCATGAAAGCCAGCTAATATCGACTGCTTATTTAAGACTTAAAACGTTTTCTTAACTGATTGAGACCCGATTTTAGTTTTTTTACTCGTTCTTTTTTCGCGATCATAGCTTCTTTAATTTTGAAGTTCATCTGCTTTGCAAACTCAAAGATCTGCGAGCGAGCCTAAACGCTTGGCATAGGCTGACCTCCTCGATTAACCTCTAATTAAATGCAGTCAGTCAGAAATGAAGCTAATAATCTTTCGTTTATCCAAAAAATGTTAATCGTGAGAAGAATTGAACCAGATCTGCGTGAACAACAGCATGTCAGTTGGAGGTGGTTAAAATTAGGAATCGTTTTTTCAGGAAGATTTGAAGATGAAAAAAACCCCAATATATTTCATTTCTTGTTTTTGACTAAAGCCTTTGAGCTGAAGAAATACTCAAATATTATTGTCCTAATTATAGAACTCAGTCGTTTTTTAATTATACGTCGAATTAAGCCACAGGATAAACAGCAAATATTTTTGCTAGATATTGCAATAGTGTAACATTCAGTTTTTACACCACTGTTACCTATCCAAAACAAAAACTAGTGTTACAAAATTATTAAAACATTTATTTGTCTTCCTTCAATTGCACGTGGCAGCAGTAAAAATAATAAATACCATTTCAGTGCCGTGTACAGTATTGAATTCTTTTGTTCTGATGCTCTTTATAGTTTTTGGAGAATGCAGACGCCTGAAACACCGAAATCTTGAGTTCAAATATTAAATAACCGAAAAGATAAAAGAAAGAATAAAAGATTTATTTGATGTCGACCTTGAGAGGGACAAACTTGCTAGTAGTACTGAGTATACTGATAATAAAACGCTCCTGTATTATACCTGAGTTGACGTAAGATAACATTCTTAAGATCGCTTTTTGGCGCATAGTCACCCTTTCATGTATCGGAAATTCAAACGTTTGAGAAAATGACCAAATAATGCAATCCATCATTCCAATTATCCTTTTCTTAAACCGGGTTCATCACGGTGAAATCTGTTTATGGGCCATTCATCTGCCATATGTTTTTACAATCAAAATCGTATGAACCAACTAGCGAGTATTCTTTTCACATGAACGTTCATTTCAAATTGTTTAAATCATCTGCAATTTATCTAAATTGAATCTAAAGCTGCTGTTTTGTGTCAACCGCATTCAAACTGTGCAAAACTGAAAAAACAGAAGTTATATATACAACACGTAAAGCGAGTTTTTCATTCAGTCAAGCAGCTTAACTATGCGTTTTATAGCTCAAAACTTGTTGTCAATAAGATTTTGGTTTTAAGGAAAGGTGAAAATTGGATCACTTCAAATTTGAGGCCCTTCGCTGCAAGAAATATTAAGCGTAAAGTGTGATATGAATTAACCTTCCCTTAGTTCTTTTGAACTCTAATTCTGTTTTAATTGAAAATTTAATAGAAAACTGTTTAGCAAAAGGTACACCATAGAGGGCAGATATTGGTGATCTCGAATAAAATGAATAAGTTTATAAATGCCACACTACTGGAATGTAACGAATACTTCAGTGGACGTAAATTTTCGATCACTTTTTGCCATATGTTATCGTGTCTTGTTAAGCTGTTAATCCACGGAAAATACTGAGAAGGCACACCGCAAAGGGCATTTTGTCGGCATATTTTGAAAATACATCATAGAGCTCTAAAATCTATAGTTGTAGCCTCCACACTGAAACGGGCAAAGCAGAAAAGACGGTAACAAAGGAATTGGCAGCTAGCTAGGTAATATTAATCAGTCACTGACGCAGTGATCGAGGCTGTACCAGTAAATTGACTTAAAATACATTAAACTTCTCTCATTAAACTCTTTAGAAATTGAAGGAGAGTTTAACACAATATTTGAAAGAGTCTAGTCACGACAGAAACTGTGACAGGAGGGCTGGGAGGTTAAAGGACGAGGAACGGTTTCTACGAAGACCATACCTAGCTAGTTTATGGAATAACTCAATTAGCACTAGCTCTGACTGCCTAACTTTGTTATGGTGTCTCTAGCTCTGGGCGAAGGTACATTTGAAGGGAGCGAGCGGGGAGGAGTAGGGGGGCAGAACATGTCTGAAAACTTTCCGCTATTAACAATATCAGTACTGAACGAGATGATAACACAGCTAGGTAAATTTACTTCATGTACCGGGTTTTTATGTGACACAGCTTATAACAGACTCTGGCTCCAATAAATGAATGATAAATATACATGAATATCTTCTCTCGTACATAAAACTAAAGATGGGAAAAGAGCTATTCCTTCTATACTTATCTGTTTTTGAAATTCGTAAATATCATATACAAGGTATGCTGCTAATCAAAACCTATATAGACCAGCTTCCAGGACTAACTATGGACTAACACAATTTAAAATATTATCATCAAAAATATGGGAAACAATTCCAAGAGAGATAAAATTATTGCCTCACAATTGTTTTAAAAAACAACTAAAACTTTTTCTTATTATCAGACAGATGTAACTTCAATCAAAACCATGTAAATATGTCACAAATATGTACGTATTAACTGTTTTTTCTTTTCTTTTCCTGCTAACTACGATCTATGTTTCCACCTCCTTTTCCCCTACAAAATTTGCTGTTAAGCAATATGACTAAGATATAACTGTCCCCCCCCCCCCTCATTAGACGCTCCTTCGACCACTACACACTTTTCCTCCTAAAGTATAATTAATCGAATTCTAGCTTCCCCTTCTTTTAAGTCTTGATATAATTGGGAAAAACTACAACTGTAAATAGGTGTAAAACAATAAACTTGTAAACTTGAATAGTGCATGGTACTTTTAACGTTTTAAAACTACCGAAGCAGCGCTAATTACCTTCACTTTAATTAAAGGAATGCGAGCGGACTCGTGGCCATGTCTAATGTATTGTCGGTACAGTTCTACCGTTTAAACACTTCCTCGTTCTTTTTAGAAAATTAATATATTTACTGATGCAGAGCTTGAGAAACACAGAGATTTACTTTTATCTATCCACTTTTGGTGAGCTTAGATCCAGCGGTAATATGGATGATTGGTTGGCTAAAAAAACAATTAACACATTTTTTGACGTTGTGAAATTATTGAGACAAAAGCAACGCCTTCTACGGCACAATAAATCTTCAAACGCTCAAGCAAAAACCGGAATTTTTCCTCTCTTGATTGTCTACAGTCGGAGGTTAGGGTTGGCTAGAAAATTCGGAATAAAATTGCTAATTGCTAGATACATACGCGAGTTGATGGTCGCGGTCGGAAGTGTGGTATAATTGTTGAAATGCCGTCCCGGCCATTTTTCATCGCTTCGGCGTGCGATTCAAAAGATAAGGAAGTTTCAACTTGGCACTGGAAAAACTTTACTGAAAAGCCCTAAATTTCATAAACAAAAATTAAGTTATGCTAATAAATCAGTCCATTAGTTAAAGAGGTTCTACTGAGGTAATAGAGTGCTGCACTTAAGTTAGGTTTTTCACTGACAAATGATGCACGTGCTCGCTACCATTACAAAACTCAAAGCAGTTTGCTCGTCGAAAAAAAAACCAGGTTGTGATAGTTATAGCCATAACCGGCATCTGTCGGTTGAGGATTTATTAATTAGAAGCCAGCGAAGATGAGTTAACTTCAACCCTTCATACACGGTATGAAGATATGTGATTCGCTGACGATCCTCAAGAAAAAAAATTTGCAACCTTTTTATGAATCTTCGACGCATTTTAGTGATTTTTAAACAATCAGAGAAACTTGTTGTTTAAGCCCCCGCAGGGCAGTTTGTTTGTGTTTCTCGTTAAAAGTTAGACTTATGCACTAATGGAACCCCCCGTGCCGGGTAACTTAATTCTGGCAGCGGAAAAAAAGTTGACATTGCACAGTTTAAAACTGTCAAGCACTGCAATATATATAAATACAAATCAATAAATAAAAAAAATTAAAAAGAAAAACCTCAGTCTTGCCGTCCCTGTGATTGAGTGCTGCGGATACAGGCAGGTATGTTTACATATTAGCGGTCAAAGCCGAGATAAGCCCGCCTGCATTGAAAAATGTAATTACAGGAGTCAATCAGGTCGCCTCGCAAACGATGGAATTCCCGGAGTTTTTTTTCCACATTTGAATATTGCTTGGCTCAATAAAATCTTACCTGACTGTCTTGCTTCAAAAACCTTGATGCGCATGTCTACAGCCAACCAAAGCACTAACAGTAGACAAATTCCGGAGCCGATAACTCGAAAACGTCGAGAAAATGCCATTTTTGCTCAACAGTTCCCGACTGCTTTCCAAATCACCAAAATGATGAACTAAATATGCTATGAGTGGAGCAAGTCGTTTCAGTCCTATTTTTGTACCGTCAAACTCTTCTTCGATTCCAGCTTTTTATAAACAACTCCCCCGGAAAATCCCGTAGCTCCGCTCGCAGAAGAAACTTTTTGTCTTTCAACTGTTGTGTTAAATAACACGTTTTATCGCTCAGTTAGTGTCCAGACGCGAGGTGTTGTGTTCCAAAAGCCAGAAACTGCTTTTCTTCGCTCTAAAGCTACCTATCACTTGAAACAGCACTCCGGATATCTGAACTCGATATTCTGAAAAGACGTGCACCTATGCTACATCATGTAATACATATGTTTGTGTACTTTAGTGACATGATTGCTTTCCATCTCTTTTCTTTAACGAAATGAAAACATTCGGCTTAAGTAAAAAGATATCAATTTCATGGCAATTAATGTAAGCATATGTCGAACTGAGCGGCTTGGGGGCCAAAGATAAAAATGTTCAAACAATGACAAAATAGTGACAAGATAACGAAATAGCTCGCTTAGCCAAACTCAGAACAATTTGTGGACTCCTATTTGGAGTGTTTCAAATTATCCTTTGAAATTTAGCATTGCCCTAACACATGTTATCCATTCTAATGAAGCATAAAGCAAATGTCTTCATTTGTGAAGTCGATCTGTTAGTTTCTGCTTTGCAGATGTTGTATTTCCTCCGAAAACAAACTGGGATCACGGAATCGGAAGTCTGTGAAACACCTTCAAATTCGATGTTATCAACAAAAGGTTTAACACTCAAAGAATTGAAATGTGGTGGTAGCCGATAGCTATAAGCACCGCACCCTTTAGTGCTAACTCAGACTCAAACTGCAAATTAGGGGCTTAATTGATAAAAACTAAATCGAACTCAGACTCAAACAGCAAATTAGGGGCTTAATTGATAAAAACTAAATCGGCTTTATACATCACATTAAAATAAACATTTCTTTAGCTTAATATTGCGTAAATGAAAATTATGCTTTCTCGAGCACGATGTGTTGTCTACTCCTTGATGTGAGAAAAACCGATTAGTTCTAACACGTTCTCAGCCCTTGATTGATCAAAATCAAACACACTCCGAATGTTTTAATTAGTTTCATTAATGTATAATGTCCGGAAAATCATGTATTCATTAGAGGGAGAGGTCATTTTTTCAAGCTTACTAATTTTCTGATTGCTAAAAATAGCACATAACTTTTTTTCTAACATGCCACCAGAGTTGAATAACATAAAGAGAGCACCCACTTATCACTGGTTAACCATTGATAGGCTATAAAAAAGCTAAGTCCTTTCTCGAGCCTACTGGCCCATTAGGGCGGCGCTTATCTCTGGTTTCCGTAGTGTTAAGCGGATGAGAGTGTTTGACTCCCCCTGGACAGGACGCTAATTTATCGCAGGTTAGTTCCCAGCAGAAATGGTACTCACTTATACAGCTGAGTCGACTGGAACAAAGTCGGGTAAAGTGTCTTGTTCAAGGACACAACACAGTTGTTTTACCGGGGCTCGAACTCGCGACCTTAGGATTACGAGCCGAACACACTAACCGCTCGGCCACTGCACCGCCGACTGTACGCTAGCTCTGCATAATACAATCATATGCAATCAGTACACACACATCGTAAAATTCCAATAATAAGCCCGACAGTGTATCAGCCCCGGGGCGTTAGGAACGAACTTTTGAATGTATAATCCCCCATCCCCTCCCCCCTGAAAAAAGGTTAAGCCTCCAGGAGTTACGTATAGAATAATCAACTCTAGATATGACGTTGACTGACAACGTAACCTATAAAGACTGTGTCCGACTGATAGTGTATGTTCGCAGTGCGGGTCGCAGAACTTCACTGACCGGAAAATCTAAAAAAAAATAACAATTGCTTGAATAGAAAATCTCATTTTTAAAACGCAAACACCCGTCCGTGTCACAGGCTCCCCAAGCTTATGGTGAGAAAGGGATGGTTGTACAACGGTATAGTACAAACTTCCATACAAAGTCTTATAATTTTGACTAAATTTCGAAAGTCGTTATTATTGGAAATAAAGTTCACCTACCTTGAGTTCAACTTGTTCTTGTCTCTTGCGTATATTTTGGGCGCAATTTGAGGTGTTTAAGAGGAATTTTGCCATCGGTGTTCACTCAAGGTAGGTGAACTTTATTTCCAATAATAACGTTAACGATTTTCGAAATTTAGTCAAAATTATAAGACTTTGTATCGAAGTACTGTGCCGTTGTACAACCATCCTTTTCTAACCATAAGCTTGGGGAGCCTGTGGTCCGTGTATAAGCTCCGCCGAATTAATCTAAGCCCCCCTCCCCATAAGAAAAAGTTTGGTGAAAAAGCTCTAGAGATAAGAGCTCTAATTTTGGCCGGCCAAAAATAATCCCAGGTATTTTACAGTATCCCACAGGCAGCCCAGACACAAATCACACACACTAGGCGGTTTTCTACGCCGATCGCTGCAATTGGCGAAAATCGCTTAAATTCGCTTAGTCTGTCATCTATATATATATATTGCGATAGCAAATTTCGCTGATCGTAGCGGCTGGCGTATAAAATCGCCCATATCTAGCATGTCAGATACGAGCGACTAAATACGCCACGGTTCGCATGCGATCAAACTCGCTGCGATCGGCGTATAAAATCGCCTAGTGTGTCTCCGGCTTTAGCAAAACAGTATTTGTATGGAATAACGAGCGAAGTAAAATTGAACGAAGTGGTTATATGAGCGGTAACCGCTTAAGGTCTTCAAAAGACAAAATGAGCGGTAGTTTTCAAATTTCTTTTAAATAGCGCGAGAAACCATAATCGTATCTTTGGGAATAAAAACTATTCTAATTTTATTTAGAATCTAACAGCGAATTCGTTTTTTTCAATAACGTATTATATGGCCGCCTTTCCTTGTCTGTGCATACTATAAACTTGCCACTCTTGTCACACTTAGCTAGTTAGCAGATAAATCACTGTCACGACCGCTCTCCCGCTCAAGATCTTCAAAAGACTAAATGAGCGGTAGTTTTCAAATTTCTTAAGGCAACGCGAGAAACCATAATCTTCGCGGATAAAGACTAGTCTATTTAGAAAATTTAAAACTACCGCTCATTTAGTTTTTTGAAGACCTTGAGCGGGAAGGCGGTCGTGACAGTGATCTAGCTGTTAGCGGGACAAGAATGGCGAGGTTATAGTTTACACGTGCACAGGCAAGGAAAGGCGACCATCAAACGTTTTTGAAAAACTCGAAATCACTTTAAGATTCTAAATAAAGTTCGAATAGTCTTTATACCCGAAGATTATGGTTTCTCGCGTTATTTAAGAAAATTGAAAACTACCGCTCGTTTAGTCTTTTGAAGACCTTGAGCGGGAGGGCGGCCGTGGCAGTATATAGGACATACAGCTGGTAAGTGTGACAAAATGTCGAGTTTCTAGTATGCACAGACAAGGAAAGGCGACCATGTAAAACGTTATATCAAAAACCAAAATCGCTTTTAGATTCTAAATAAAGTTAGAATAGTCTTTATTCCTGAAGAATATGATTTCTCGCGTTATTTAAGAAAATTGAAAACTACCGCTCGTTTAGTCTTTTGAAGACCGCTCATTGAGCCACTTCGAAAATCGAAAATTTGATTTTCAACAAAATCTTACTAACCTTGGTCTGATATTGTTTTTGGTAGTCTGTTGATCCTTTCTAGCTGGAATTTTTGGTTTCAAAACGATTTTGGTGCCTTCTGGGTTCACTCGTAAGACTACAGACTACCAAAAACAATATCACATCAAGGTTAGTAAAATTTTATTCAAAGTAAATCCCAAAATACCCACACTGATTTTGTGCCTGGGCTGCCTGTGAGTATACAAGAACCCAGTTTTCCGGCCGAGCTTTATTTATTTGCCCCAATCCCCCTAGCGTACAGTTTCCGAAAACGAAACCGAAATATTTTTTCGTGCGTGGTGTTGGAAGAAGACTGAAACATCTTTACGCTGACTCAGAATCTTCTTGTCTCTATTTGATATGAGTCGTATACAAACTTATAGGTCCCAAAATGCGGCATCTCCGGCTCGCAGAAGCGGTTTTTCAAGTGCACATTCTGGCAATGTAGCGGGACCAGGCCTAGGGGAACCAGGGACCCCTAGTGATGAACAACAACAGACTACTTCAACCGGTGAAACAGCTGAAGGAAACAGCTGGCGGAGGTAAGGTTGAGGAAACTTAACATCATTGCTGGGATGAAAGCTTTCTGAGGCTTATCTGTTTGTTTATAGGTTTTTCTCGAGTTGCTATATGTCCTAGCTCAATTGAATTAGGTCCAAAAAATCCACCGAACAATTTACACTTGATAGCTTGCATTGTCCTTGAGGCTGAAGCCAACGAAATTGAGGTGTTAAATCACAACAAGATCGATCATTGGAAGCCCAAATTTTAAGCTGCAGCAGAGCCATTTAAAGATATCAAACAGTATTATGTGCTCTCAAGTGGATGAAATATGTTTTTGGAGTTAACAATATCATTTAGGTTTCGACGTTTTTTACACAAGTCAAGATGTATTTATAACACATGAACAACAATCGATAAGATTTTGATGCAGGGATGGTTTTAATTGTAACTGTCCGCAAAGTATCGTGAATTGTGTTGTTAACCACTGTTCATCCCCAAAACCCTTCCTACTCTTTTCAACTACTGAAAAATTCCTGTTATAAATATAATGCTCTTGTCTGCCCTCCTTGTGCAGTATATCTTGTGTGACAAATGAAAAGTTTTTCATGGCATTTTATAAATATGATTAACACTAATTTCAAGGTTTGTCCCATTTTTATAATTAAAATGCATAACAGAGGAGAAGGATTCACAATTTACACTCCAAAGGAGGAAAAACGAAGAAAACTAGTTGAAGGTAAAAATTGGAATAACTTTATGAGTATACTGAATTTAAGACTGAATATACTATTACCAGCTGTCTGCTAAAACCGCCAAAATAACAGTATTTTTTTTTGGCCTTTGGCCTCGGTCCTTACGCAAGACCTCTGGCACAGTTTTTCTCAATACGGACCTCCCGGCTGACAAATAACATATA
>JAOBRD020506444.1:5149-17174 GCA_027575215.2 Hydrozoanthus sils | reverse complement strand
TCTAAGTTTTTAATTAATCCCCCCTCTCTAATAAGCCCCCCGTCTAGAGCTTTAAGTTTTTAATTAATCCCAAAAGCAAAAAATCATGTAGGTGCTTTACGATGCAGAATATTAGCATGGTGTGAGATTTGTATAAAAATAATAAAAACTTTGAAAGGGGCGAAACGCTGTGCAAATGTTAGCTGATTTCCCAGAATGCATTTCGGTAGAATTATGAACGGCGGTTGAAGCAAAACGGGGAGAAGAAACGGAGCTTTTAGGGCCTGAATTCATGGCGCATTTCAAAAATATATTTGTTCTGCAAGTTGTTGTTTTGTAAAATTTTGTTTGTTGATGGAAGATCAAATGGAGCTAAAAGCTCTTTTCAGAGCTGGATTTTCAGGTAAATTTTGTTCTGATTTTCAAAATTTTGAGCCAAATCAACATTTGGGGAGACTTTAGCACCATATTTGTTACTATTGACCGAAGTTTAGTTCATTTGGTGTTTTTCTTCTTTGTTTTTTATGTAACACAAATAGTTTAGAGTGAATACTTGTGAGAATAAAGCAAAAATGTGACTGCAGGATTTTTTATTGGCACTATTTAAATTTTAAACTTTTTTGAGGTTTGCATATGTTTCACTGGAACAATCACCTCACTCTGAGCTTTTGAAAAAACAACTTATCCTGTGCATATATTGAGTTATTTCATAATTCTAGTTTATTGCATAGATCAATGTAAAGACAACATGCAAAAAAACTTTCTGGTCAGCAAAGTTTAATGTAACTGCTCAATTACTGCTCCCGTAGAGGCACTTTTTCTGTAACTTTACAAAAGCTGGTTCCATTACCACGGCAACAGTAGACCCAAACATTGTTGTGTTGGTAATGTTTTGCACCAGGTAAGTGGAATATGGTAGAAATTTCTTCAAAAATTAGCTTTAGGCGCAATTTGTACTTTAGGGGCCCATACCACCTTAAGCCGCTGGTCTAGTCTCCTGAATACTATCTAGGGAACTTAAAAGAACATTGCCCATAAGAGTAGTGTTGCGACCCGGGGTTTGGCTGGCTTGTCGAAGAAAAGCCACCTACTGTAGTGTCAACAAAATTGTTGTTTTTATTATTATTATTATTATTATTATTATTATTATTATTATTACTAAAACTATTTTTATTATTATTATTATTATTATTATTATTATTATTATTTGTTATTTCTATAATTATTACCTTACCATCTACACCTCCCTCTCTTACAGTATATAAGTTGTCTAATCTTAGTCCTCAAATCATTTCAAAATAGATTATAAGTCTTTGAGTCTTTTCACAAGGAAACCGAGATTCCGATTCAGCACCTCTATTTAGCAACCACTCCAGACAAACTCTTTAACCATTTGGTAAAAAGACAAAATAAGGAAAATTTATTTCAGGAGTGTTGCTTTTAAAGTTTCATTTGGATATTGATCACATCTGAGTTATATAACGCACAGATGACTGGCACTTCAAACTTTTACGCTCGCAATTTATTACGAAACTCTATTCGTGGGCGTATTATAAATAATTGCAAAATATCTGATAGAAAAGCCATCAAGCCATCATACTTTGTTGAGTTATAAAAAAAAAACAATTATTGAGCGTATCGTTTATACGAGAGGAATGAGTGGTAACTCCAAACGCTTTCACAGCCGGTTGGTCAGGAAGAATGGTCTCAGCGTAAGAGTAAATCAAATGCTAGAAATACGATTCAAAAGGGAAATCCAGTTCTATGATATCTTGATAAACTCTCGTGGTATACTCACTAGGTTTTTGCGTGACTCATACGACATCAAAGCAAAGATAACTACTGTTCTACGACCGCAATAAATATTGCTAATTTCTATGAAATTAGTTCCCTTTCAGCTAAAGCTCTACGGTGCGGATGTATTTGTTGCTATTTTAAGGTTTCTTTAAATAGCGCAATGACGTGCTTATTAACATAAACATTGAGGTTGAGTGCTTCACTCAAAGCTTGTAAGGTTTGCTGTACAAAAATCAGGGGCGAAATCATGGCCTGTACTAAACTCTTGGTTCGTTTCAGTGTGAACTTGCTTTGAAAACTTTATAGGAAGCATCTATTACGTTTCTCTGTTTTATGAATGTATTTTTGTTTCTTTGCTTGATTTTACATCACGCTATATAAAAACGATTAGATATATCGTTTCGACACAGACAGATAGTTTTACAAACAGGAAGTTTTCTTTATTGCATGAAATGACAAGATTAGAAACAGAAGTAGTCACGATATTTCCAAATCTTAATCTTTAACCTGTGATGTTGTTCTTCCTGACTCCCACCCTTAAGGAATCGATCATGTGCTATTACTTTTGGTAAGGAGATATTCCGGTTTACAGACCATTTCCTCAACCATGCGAGGATGCCTTACATATGCTCTATATTTTTGGCGATTGCTTTTAAATGCTAGTGGTCTTATCATTTGATATTTTCCAACATTCAAAATTCTTCTCTACTATGGCCATTTCTTAGTCGGTTAGAGAAGTCTCCCACACAAAAGAAGTATTTCGCTGCTTACAATAATTTCAAAAGAAACAATTTATTTCGAAGCTAAGTAATGAAATAATTGCGATAGTGTTAAGACCTTAGAAGGGTTTGAACTTTTTTGGATAGTTCCAGAATGTACAGTCCAAACTTTTTCGTTACTGTTTGCATTGTTTTACACACCGCCTGAGGAGTACTCCTTTTATATCACTCGCTTAATCTATGTCCTAGATTCTGTAACTTACCTTCAGTCGGATCGAAGCACTTTCTCTAGACCGAAAACAGAAACTGTTTTTCCGACAGTCGATGATTACCTGCTCGTAAAATAACAAACCAAGATAGAAGTCCATGGATGTTGTTGGCTTTAATTACCATGTTGTGTGCGTCACTGATTATTCTTGGAAGAAAGCGGAAATATGTTTTATTTCTCGGTGGTTTTTCTTTTTAGAGTATTGACTCTTGGTATATTCTTGCTTATATAATACAAACGAGCATGACATGAAACTTAATGAACGTCAGATAATCAAGATTGGTCCTGTAAATTTTAAGAAAAGCAACAAAAAATCATTTAACAAGAGACGGCGATCAGATTGCAGTATGTCATGAGGACTGATTAGATTTTCTACGGAAACGAATTGTTAATTTCAAAATTGCAACTCAAAATAGTCTCTGTAAGGTTGGAAACAGGAACGTTTGTTAAAAGCTTAGTCCTGGGTTAGTACTAATAACATTGAAACGCTACAAAGGTTATTACAGGAAAAATATGACTCGTCATCGCACAGCATTTAGAACGTAAAACTGGTGGAGCCTCATGAACAAAAATAGAAACCAATTACGCTTTCGAAAAGCTTTTTCGCTCAAAAGAGCGCTTCCTAAAACCTTTTGCTTAACAAGAAAGATATATTCAATAGACTTGACTATTAAAATCGTCTTTAGGATGAACTAGCGCAGTATCCAAAGACAGAGTTAGTATTATTTATTATGCTCAAAAGGCACTCGCCTAGCTTTCTATTCCTTTCTTACTTGCTATGAGCTATGTAGCTGCCAAGGCAGATGGCATATTTCAAATTGTAATGGAAGCAACTTGGTCATCAAGAGCAGAACTTGCATGCTTAAGACCGGAATCTGAAACAACTTGTGGAGGAAAATTCTAAACCTCAGATCGATATTGGAGAACATTCTTAAAGAATGATTTAAAAACGTATTTGTTCGAGCTAATATAAAATTAACTATAAAAAGAATAGTGAAAAGTTATTGACTTAAACGATAATTTGAACGAAATCTATGGTCCATCTTCGGGTTTTTTTCAACTAATGTTCACAACATTTATATATGGATAGCTGATGTGTACTGTCGCAATTTGTAATACCTGTCGCAATTTGTAATAGCACCCTGTCCCAATTTGTAATACCGGTCGCAATTTGTAATAGCTCTTGTCGCAATTTGTAATAACTTTTTCAAAGTATATAATTGGCATGTAAAAGTCTTTCTGAACTATGTTATAAGTTTAAGCCAACAAAAAATAAGCATTTTTGAAATGTGAAATGTGTACACAAGCAGTTTATAAGTATTTTATTGTGTCAAAACAGACCAAAAGGACATAAATGCTATATGACCGAGAGCTTCATTTCGTTGCCATTTTTATGTTATTTATTTTGACAAACGCTTTCGAGTATTAGCTGATCTTCCAGATGATCTTCTTATTTGAATTTTATTTATGAGTTTAGCGGCTCCCTGTCTGTTCAGTCCAGGAAGAACCGCTCCAATACTTGCAACTTATGGTTAAGTCAAAACTTTTCTGTAATGTATATATCTAACCACAGGATTTACAAAATTTTAGCACATACACACATTCAGCAGAATCTATGTATACATCAAAGAGCCGGTTAAATTAAATGTAAATAAAAGTCCTTCGACGAAATAATAAGCAAAGTAAAAATCAGAAAGTTCCTAGTTCACCTGCATTTGTTTTTGCTTTTATAATTTTATAAAAAAATGTCAATGGCTTCTGCAACCTTCCGGGAAAACGAACTAAAAAGAAAAATATCGAGTAACTTACTTAGTCATTACGCTGCATGGTCAGTCATCTAAAGCTTCCTAAATGCCCAAGAAAGACTGTGAACATGCCTAAAATTGTTTCGAAAAGGTTATTACAAAATGCGACAATGAGCTATTACAAATTTGGACAGGTATTACAAAATGCGATAGGGTGCTATTACAAATTGCGACAGGTATTACAAATTGCGACAGGATGCTATTACAAATTGCGACACTATTACAAATTGCAACAGTACATGATGTTTTTGCGTATTTTAATAAAGCAATTGTTTTTGCATATAAAAGAAGCTAGTTTAATAGTTTCAATGGAACTGATTGCGATTGATATGGCGAATGTTTTTTTAATTGTTAATGCCTCAGCAACTTATTTTATTATTAAACTAGCTCCACTTATACGAAAGACAATTCAACAGCATTAGACTTTATATACAAAAAACCAAATATCCATTTGAAAATGTCTTAATTTTAGTAAATGAAAAAGCCCGAATCCGTCCGAAGTATATCGTTTAACACAACAGCTTCCCGTTAACATTTTTATTGTTAAACCTATATTAGCGTAAACAAATACTTACTTTAAGTCGTTATTTATGTGCTTTTTTAATATCGATCTGAGTCTCAAAATTTTTCTCCAAAAAAAAGTTTTAGATTCCGGTCCTATAGAACGGAAATCCTGCTCTTGATGACCAAACTGCTTTCATTACAATTTGGAATATGCCGTCTGCCTTGGCAGCTACAGATGTCTATGATCAAAGTAGCTTTACTTAGTTCTTTTCTAAACAGTTATTATGGTGGAATGCATTAGTACAGCTACTTTTTTGGCCAAACAACCTGTTTTCTTGATGCTAGTCTGTGCGGCAGGACTGGAGTGAGAGTTAGAACCGCTTGTCATTTTGCCATTTTTTCTAGTGCCGAGAGTAACAAGCTTGCTCCCTTGCCTTCGAGCAGCTCCCAGCATGTAGGCGTACATCACTGAAGCAACAATGGCAATAGTGCAATAAATCCACAAAAACAGTCGGTTTGGAACAGCTCCAGTTGCCATATAAGCAGTGTATGCTAAAGCAATTACTAGTGATAAAAGCCAAGCTGTGACTATAATTGCCGAAACTCATTGTGTGGTGACGAGAAGTCTGTACTGCAATGGAAAACAAATGGAGATAAGCCGACCCACGGTTACTGCAAATACGTTGGTCACAGACACAAGGAGAGCGAAATGTCCTACTAAGGAAAGTATGTTGAAGACGGAGGGGGGGAGGGGGTACTCTCACATAAAAGCTGTACGGGACTTGCCGCTCTACCGGGTAGGGTTTTGCAACCTTCGCGTTTTGCCCTGCCAGTTATCATAAACAGGTTTGCTCTGTCAACTATCATAAACAGGGTAGCATTCTAGGTTTCAGAAACTTTATTGAAAGTCTTGTGCTGTTAATTAGTTCATATTAGCCTGGCCGGTAAGACTGACTCGGGCAGGAGACAGATGAACGCCAGATTAGACCTTTCAAGTTTTTTGTTTGATTAGAGGCGTATAGTTGTCTAACTAAACATTGTCTTTTCCAAAGATAAGAAATCACTTCCTTTATGTCAAAAATTTAGTCAGTGCCACTGTTTATACAATAGCCACTGCGGTTTGCAAATAAAGGATACTCCTGTTATATGTGGCCATCGGCGCTGCGGATTTACTCGTTCCGAAAGTTCTTTAGGACGCTGTTATCCTCTTGTTCACTGTTCTGGTCAAAACTCAAGTCTAGTTGACCAATAAATTGTATCCCGGTCCTGTTCTTTATTTGGCAAGGTAGGTACAAACTCATTCTATTAATAACTGTGCAGAAAATCCTTACGAACGGAGAGAATCCATGTGCTGTATTTAATTTGACCATGCATGACATTTAACCTCCAACTCGTTTGTACTGTATCTTTCTCGATTTAAATCTTTGCTTTTTAAACAAGAGTACATTTGTATCATAAACAGGATGTCACTTTATTACAATAATAATAAACAGGGTATACAAAACTAAAACTCATATCATAAACAGGGTCAGGGTTTTAAAGCTTGGGCCGCGCCCCCTTACCCAAACTTTTGTCAAGTACCCGCCCCCCCCCTACCGAGGGTTGGAGAACGCTGTCTCTTCGTTGTATTTTACTCGTTTCTTGATAGAAATTGATGTGGTAGATAAACATGGGTTGGTTTAACAGAATTATAAATTAGCCTGCACATGCTAAACTGGCAATAAAAAAGTTAGGTTTGGTTTGAAGACTTTTGTTACTAGTGACCGCAGCCGAGACGACAAGGTTTCCAACACTTCCAATCAGGATGGAAACACCATTCAGAAGAGAAATTACAACGATTCACCTGTACTGAAGTCTACTTCAAAAGCATTTCTTACATTTGGAGTTTACGTGGTGATAAGACAAGTGTGCTTTTTGGTAGCTTGTTTCCATTGTTCTTAGGACTGATGCGACACCGACATCCTTCTTTTTACTAATAAAAAGCAATCAGATGGGGGAAAACTTGACGATATGCAAAAAAAGGCATGGCGTCACAATGACGTTATATTCATATTTTGGTTGTTGACATTATTACTGATGACCATAAACCTACGGTTTAAACATGGTATCAAGGAAGTTTTTTGGAACGGTTAGTCTCTGATTTATAGTCGCAAATTCTGAAGTTTGTAATATAAGTAAAGCTCTAACTCAGTTAATATTGATGGCGATTTTTCTTGTTTTTTTTCCTTTTTTCTTTTCTTCTTGTTTTTGGTATAACAGTCTTCAGCACTTTTGTCAAAAAAAAAATACGATGTTACATCCAGAATAAAGCGTTCATATCACCTCAGACTAATAGGATAATAAAATTGCCATTACTCAATTTTAAAATAAAATCCTCCCTTTGCCCGCCGTAAATTAAACTTTATTTTCAAAATGTATTTGTTATATTTTTGATTATTATTTTTTCTAGCTTCAGTTGATGCAAGCCCAACAACTTTTCGATAGTTTTATGTTAGCTGATATTTCTTAAGAAATGTCACTAGCATGGACAAACGGGAAAAATTAAATGGAATATAAAACTATGAAAAAGTTGAGAAGTTGTGATCTAAAACTGGTTTGCATTGTGTTGGTCATATAGCCCGCTAAAAGAAGCCATTTTTTCTTTCCTTTGTAGATATGTAGAAAGAAAATCAATTATTGACATATTTTGTTTAAAAATGTTGTAATAGTGAAGATATATTCCGATTAATTTTGTGATTTTTGAGCCTGAGATTCTTGCTGAATCATTGAAGCGCAAAGTCTCGTTAATGATCCTTGTCTGCCTGCTACAGGTTTTGCTCATTCCGCTCGCGACTGCTGTTCTGTTGCTTTCAATAAACGTCTGATTAACGAGTAAAAGCTCGGAATACTGAATTCTTTTGACTTGGATATCTGTTGGTTGGTACTTAGGTTCCTTTAGAAAGCCGCAATATAAATTTTCTTCACTTTCCTAAGGTGCATTCATTTTTTGGATTTTTCGTGCTAGTCGTTGCTTACATACAAGAAAAGAAGTTATAAATAGCTGCCAGACTAACTCTGTTTCTCTAGTCCGTCGTTCATTTTTAATGTTACGTCACCGTGTTTTGGAAACACGAAATTAAGTTTTATAAAGTACTTTGTGTAGATAAAGATTTAGAAATTAGTAGTGGACAGTAGAGTGTACAATTGGTGCAACAATCAACTTATATTAATTCTTGCGCCTAGTTTGCCTTAACTAAAAGCCTTTATACTTCATCAGTGTTGAAAGAATCGATGCCCTAAAACTATGCAAGAATCAAATGCAGTCGTTCCACCTACAATCTGCTACTAACTTTTTTAGCTATATAGACCATAGTGAGTACCTCTCAACTGAGTACTTTGCTCCTTGCAGAAATTATAGTTTGATACAACAACAAGTATATAAATAAAAAAATGTTTTGAATACCTCCCCTGAAGTTTAGTCTTAAATCTTCACACTCGTACCATTCACGATATTTATGTTTGTTGTTTCAAAATATAATTTCTGCAAGGAGTAGAGTGTACAGATCATGATGAGGACAACCCGTCGCGAACATAGACTGAATCTATCTGTTTGGCCCAAGTGCAATGTAACTTGTAACTTTTGGGTTACCAAGATTTCATTTCCTCCGGCCTATTTCCCCCCCGCCTATACTTTTTGACAAGCCCATAAAGGAGGAACTCATTCTTGATAACTGTTAAAATTTTTGAAACGTCAGCAACTCAAAAATTTCCTACGTCGAAGAGGTAGCCAGGACAAAATATTTACCGTGACAGTACAACTTACTGTTCGGCCGTGCGAGCGCCAGGACGCAAGTTTTGGCTCCCCCTAATAGCTTAAAATACACCAAATTTGTAAAATTAATCCATTTAAATTCCAAACGTAATGAACATTTTTTTAAACAAGCGTCAACTCGTAAGGATAGAGAAACACGGAAAAGGAAACTCACGAGGAAACACACGAGCCATGAACTTCTCCAACTAACACAGAATGCGTTGATTTAGTTCATACTTCTAAAACTTGAACGCAGAAATCTTAGCTGGCTGCCGACTTAGAACTTCACAGATTGAAAAATGTCGGTATACTTCATGTGAACGAGACGGCTTTAAGGTCTTTGAAATCGGCTGCAAATTTAGATTACTTTTCTCGAGTTTTGAAACTGTTCTGTGTAAACTGACGCAATGCTTTTTTTCTAAAGCCCTCCCCCCCCCCTTTTTTTTAAATGTCTACTGGAGCAAGTGCCTAAGTTCGCTCAAGATGACTACGGGCTTAAATTTTTAGACTAAACAAACTTGCTATTGTCTTCCGAGTTCGTCGTCATCGGAGAGAAATTTAGAACCCAGGGAAACGCGTCGAGGCTCAAAACGTTAAAGGGAAATTCATCTTTGAAGCGCCAAAAACAGCACACGGAGGTTTTAAACAAAAACAAGATTACTTTTTTGTTAACATCAAGAACAGATTCAGACGTGTTTTCTCTATATATGACGAATACACTTTAAGGATAGGCTGAAAAGGTTAATAGTAAGACTTTCTATTTTGTATAACTTTTTAACGAAAGAGCCCATTGCATCATATATACCCGGCAAGGAGATACGAGAAAAAAGTTCTTTTACAACATCTTGGTACGTACATGGTGTTAATGCAAAATACTAGAGTCGTTTGGTATAATGAAAAGGCCAAAGAGTTGCCACGCCATTCATTGGAAAGTTGAGCGAAGCACTGCACTTTTGAACAAAATAGTTCTGTTATTTTCTCCTTTGTAATGACAGTGATTAAATGTATGTAGGGTAAAATGTATAAGCTACAAGAAAAGGTTTGATTGACTTGTTTATAGCTCAAAATTTAACCTTTACAAGATGTTTGTACATATCTAAAAAAATCACTTCTAATCTTGAATTAAGTCCATTTACTGTGCCTTACTATTCCCCCATTTATGTGACCATTCGGGATGCACGTGGTACGTTCCCTATGGGGAAAGAGGAAAGTCTTAAGAACTCCAAGTACCGAAAACCAGCACTGCTAGAAAAGATTTTAAATAACTGGACCAAGATTGTGGATTGTAGGATAGGATGAGCAGCACTCTTTTCAATTGCTCCTAGGGAGGGGAGTGTCAGGGCTTGTTTTTTTTTCATCCTTGTCTTCCACTCATGCACTTGGTGCCCGCAAGACGTTCCAAATAGTTAGTTGTCTTTACGCTGAAGCAATGTACAAGAAGATTGGCGATAACAAAGCTGTGATAGATGTTATGAGTTTGTTCGTTCGCACACTGGTAGCTCCAGCAAATGGATCACAAGGATCGCCTGTTATGTTGTTACAGCCTTGGCTGCTACAGCAATAACGACAGTACTTCGATTTGAAGTACGTGTTGGACTCCCATTTAGTGACCATTTGTGGGCATTTATTGACGCAACCTCGAGTAAACTGCACCTCGATTCCAGATGAGTTCCTTTCATTTTGCACTGCACAGAATTCGTATCCTGGTTTACATGTCTCGACAGAAAGTCCACTGATGACAGCTTTTTGACATTTTACTTGTTTGGAATCGCACCAATAACACTTTATACCTGAGAAAATATATAGAAATAATAGTAATAGTGATTATAATAGCAATGATAGTAATAATAGTAATAATAATAAAAATAATAATAAATGATAATAACAGTTTTATTGACACTCCATTAGATGACTCTTCTTTGTCAAACCAACCAAACACCGGGTCACAACCCTTCTCTTATCGACAATATCTGTTATCGATAGTATTCAGGAGACTAGACCAACGGCTTTACGCCCCTGTCTACGGAAAAAGTAGCGGAAGAAGACCAAACAATTGTTTAAACTATTGACAGGGCCGGGGATTGAAGCTTGAGTATATAACGATAAACATTTCTGTAGGGTGCAAGAACTCCAATCAAACTAATCAAGGCTGTAAAATTAATTTCCCGAGTTGCCCCTGAAACTAAATTGGATACACTGTTAGTGAAATACTACAACATCTAGGTACTTAACACTAGAAAGCTAAGTATTAAACTTTTAAAAAAATATTTAAGTCAATGGAAAAGCTAAAGAATGTTGTCGACTTTGAAGCTATCGGGTGTGAATTTAAACATAGTTGAATGAAACGGCGTTACAACAACACTGTCACAGAGTTACAGCGACACTACCACAGCGTTACAACGACACTGTCACAGCGTTACAACAACACTATCACAGGGTTACAACACTATCATAGCGTTACAACGACACTATCACAGCGTTACAACGACACTGTCACAGCGTTACAACGACACTGTCACAGCGTTACAACAACACTATCACAGGTTTACGACACTATCATAGCGTTACAACGACACTATCACAGCGTTACGACACTATCGCAGCATTACAACGACACTATCACAGCGTTACAACGACACTGTCACAGCTTTACAACGACACTGTCACAGCTTTACAACGACACTGTCACAGCGCTACAACGACACTATCACAGCGCTACAAACGACACTGTCACAGAGTTACGACATTATCACAGCGTTACTTTCGAAACCAGTGATACTGAGAGTTACTGTGCACATTGACATTGACAGTGGCTGCAAAAACGATGTCAAGAGAATATTATCATTCCTTTTGTTATTATTTCTCACCTTTAGAGAGCCTGACAGACAACAGTGGCATCAAGGCAAAGATGAAAAGTCTCTTCCACACAATGGACATGATGACGATGTTAATCACAAATACCCTTAAACAGACAATGTGATTGTTGACAATGAATATTTGTAAAACCAACTTTGATCTCCGTAACTGATATTTAACAATTATTCGAAGAGCATGTGTTGGATATAAGATGGTAAAACAATTATTCCAAGAGCATGTGTTGGATATAAGATGGTAAAACAATTATTCCAAGAGCATGTGTTGGATATAAGATGGTAAAACAATT
>JAOBRD020506334.1:0-17179 GCA_027575215.2 Hydrozoanthus sils | reverse complement strand
TATGGGGAAACAGGAATGGAAGACTGGAGTCAAAGAGTTAAATGGGAAGGGGGATGGGAGAGCAGGATAAAAGAGGGAATATGGGAAGGGATCACTAACACTACTGGTCATTTGAGGGGGCATATGGAAACCTGCTGCTGTAGAAGTTTCCTAAAATATATACATACATGAAAAAAATTTAAATGTAGTCACCAAATAATTAAAACTTCCAGTGCCAGGAATGGGCTACATCTTGTTGAATCATTGGCCAAAGGGGGTCCATGGACATTCCCTCCAAAATCACAGGCCATTGCCAAGCCTATTAATTGTTCTCTACCAGTCTAATCTTGGTATAGGTATATATAGTCAAAATGACTTATATTTAATAAAATTTAAATGTTGATATAAATAATTATTTACTAAGTTTTATATTATAGACATAGAATGAATGTAGTGATACCATTGGCGGGATCACAACATTCTAGAATGAACTAGTCAAAGTTTTTGTACCAATAGCTTTGATATTGATGTTTTCTCATATTTTGAAGAGGCTGACAATTTTAAAAACAGTTAATTCAAAACCAATTTTTCTGCCTTTAGCTACAAAATGAGAGTCTGAGCTCTAAATTACATGAAGAAATGTACAGCAGGGAAGAAATAAATCACAAGTAAGTTTAGACAACTTTCGTGCTTTTTTAAGTTATTACGGTAGTAGTAAACAAATTCATTATGAACTTTTGTTATAGGGTTTTGACTACTCGAGAATTATTCAATGCTCTGAAGGATCACGTTGCTGTAGTGGTTGAGAGAGTCGAAAAAGGTACTAATAAAGAATAAACATTGCAAAAGTTTTGACGGTTTTTATGTTTTTTCATTTCGTGAAAGTTGTCTCCTCTGGTCCTTTTGATGTTACTTTCTTCTCCTATTATTTTTTCCTCTCTTCTCCTCTCCTCTTTTCTCCTCTCTTCTCTTCTCCTCTTTTATCCTTTTTTCTCACCTCCCCTCTTCATGACCATGCTCTTCTCTTCCCTTCTTCTCTCCCCAATTTCTATTTTTTTTTCTTTACTCAGGAGAGGCGGATTGGGACGAGCTTAGTTTCATTGACAGGCAACGAGTAGGACAGTATCAGGTAAAGTTAGAATATATATACACTACATGGGACATTCTTTCGTAAAGTTTATGTTTAAGAAATAAGAAAAAAAGTGTTTGTCATGAGTAAAATTTACATTATTCTGTTTTTGATAAATACAAATAGTCGTTTTAGGAAAGCTTCTGCTATAAAGAAACTAAAATCAAACGATAAGGTTTCATGCTTTGTATAACTGACATTGCGTCTGTTGAAGGCGATTTCAAGCTACTGCCAAACACAAGGACGACAGAGCCTTATTTTATACAACAAGCACATTCATAAACCGCATGCAGCTGTTACAATTAGCCTCTGGCCAACGTCCTTTTTTTGTTTCAAAACAAAAAAAACTTCAAGCTGACTGCCTTTAACTAAAACTTTAAAACAAAAACAAGTTGTAACGAAACGTATTCAAACTTGGACTTAGAGTTCAGAAAACTTTTGATTGTCAATTCTGTAGGAAATGGTCGTAAAGTTTCAAGAGTTAGAAATCAAGCATACCGAGAAACACAGTGACATGAAAAAAAAAAGTAAGTTCTCCTATAAATTGATCTTAGCATACAATTTTTAATTTTTTGAAAAACTCTTCCATATAAAAAACGGATATACAAACTGATTCATAATTCATATTTGCCTTACCAGTGGAAGAACAGAAAACAAAGCACGCAGAGTTTCTAGCAGAAAGCAGTGAAAAGCTTAAAGTTGTAGAAAGTCAGGTATTAATGTGTGTCACTGAGATATGTACTTGAATATACTTGATAGTTAAAATTTTAACATCCTCATGTTAACTTTATATGTTCGGATCTTCGTTGGTGACATACACGTATAAACATTTGCTTCAAGGGTATTCGATGATTGACTTTGTTTAATGGTCCTTCAGATTCACATCCTCAAAAGCGAGAACGTTGAAAAGGAAGTAACCATATCGAACCTGAAATCTGAGCTTGACAAAAAGGAAGAGAGATGCTGTACTTTGGAAGATGAGATAGGTATAGCTTATGATCTGTTGAAGTTGGTTTAAAGATTGCAGGAAATTTGTTTTTGATACTGCTAATTAAAAAACTGAAAATGTACGAAACTGAACGTTTTTCCGATACTATTTCATAATTAGAAGGTTTTTTCTTATAAGATGTAATTGTATAGCACATGTGGAAGAACGCATAGAACGTGTTCAGCAAATCTATGCCTATAATTATATGGGTTTTTTTGCCTAGATGAACTGACTGACAATGCTGCAAAGTTAGAAAGCATCATCACTTCTCAGAAGGTTCAGTTAGAAAACAAGAAAGAAATAATTGCTGTCATCAAGGTAAGTTATAAGTTGTACGGGTAATACAGCATTAGCTGTTGTACTTTATCTTTATAGCACGCAATGGTTTATTTTTACACAAAATTAAACTTCAATTAAAGAAGGCTTTTGGCTCACTAGTGTTGATTCACCAAAACCAAAGAACAGTTTGCAGAGCAAGTAATAAAAAAAAGGATTTATAAAAGGGGTTAGAGATAGGGAAGATATGAGCAAATGCTAAGGCAGGTTAGGCTACAGCTGCGTAATTGAACTAATTGATTCAATTTTCATAAAAGCGTTGTGCATGCTTATCTTGACAATGTGAGTAAAGTTGCTAAATTCAATTTCTGTTTAAAAATAGACTTTGCGTAAATACCTTGTTCAGTCAATTCTTTATCTCAAGGTCCAATTTTTCTTTAGGAGGAAACGAAGACAACCAACACGGAACTCGTTCACATGAAAGAGTTACTCATAAAAGCAGAGGAAGACTGCGTGAAACACGAATCACGCATTAAAGAGTTAAATCAGGAACACCAGCAGAGTTTGGCAGATTTTCAGAACAAGCTTTTTAACTTAGAACAAGAAAATGAAGATCAAAAGAAAATGTGAGCAAATAAGCATTCTTGCGTTGGAGTAATAAGGGCAAGACTAAACTTAATCAAAAAATATTTCGTGAACACTATATATTTGTACACTGTTAAGTAGTAAAAAAAGCGTTAAGAAAAAACGTTATTCAAAATGATTTTCATTTCAAAAGTCTTTCCTCAGAGCGAAAGTTGATAATAGGTTTCAAAACCAACATCAGAGTATTTTACATATTAATTGGTTACGAAAGTTATTGCCGAAAAATGGAAGGAGTATAACAGGTGCCTAAAAATTTTGCGTACATGATCTTTAGTAAAATAATCATCTGTTGAATAGAACACATAGCGTGCGCACATTTTAATCAATTTTGTTCTTGCAACACAGGTTTGAAAAGTCCTCTTACGATTTGGACGAAGCAAGAAAAAGAGTAGTAGCAATTGAGCTTGAACTTGGTTGGTACAAATTTGTTGACGCACAAACATTTTATATTGCACTAAATCACAAAAGAAAGAACAATTTTTATGTTAGTATGTGTAACAATATTTTTCAGTGGGGATATGATAAGCAACTATCCCCCAAAGTGGAGATGACTAGTGGTGGAGCCGAAGCGGCGAGGTAAATATCTATCGCTAGGCACCGACACTGAGGGGGGATAATTGTATTGGTATATGCCAAATCAATCGAATAAATTCAGGTGAGAGTTGATGAATGTTAATTTTAAACCAAATTTATCAATTTAAAACTTTCAAACGCAAGTAAGAAAAGCTCGCGCTCACTTTAATCATTGTACTTTTTCTTGAAATTTTGGGGTAAAACAATTTTCATTCTACTTGTGAATACATACATCCCAAATTTAGTGGCCCTTTTTGTGTTTAAAGGGAATGACTGAATCGTTTATTTCGTAAATTTCCCCTTCCGAGATTGTCGCGAAACAAGTCACCATTTTGACAGCTTTCTCAAAACAGTAAATATTATTGGATATTTACTGTTTCAGGAACCAATCAGAACGCGAGAAAAAAACTATTCACTGATTTGGTATATATACTAATGTATTTTATGTCAAATGAGCTGAAATCATACTAAACAGTGTCAGAGCCTGTTAATATGATCCCGGATTTTCCATTAGGGACAACTTGACCTGCTGTTTGTATTAGGTTTTGAACCCGACACAACTTTGCCCTGCGTTCACATGATCTAATTTTAATTATATTCTAATTATATCTTGATTCTAATTATATGGAGAAAGTTGTTCCAGGTAGAAGAAATATCTCGCCTCGACCAGCCGAGTTGTCTCTCGAGAGAAAACCCTTCTATGCGGGACACCATGTAATCTGTTAGCTGCTTTTATAAAAAATTGTATGAATATTTGTTTTGCCCCGAGCAACTCGGCTGGATGAGATATATCTTCGTCCAAGGATAACTTTCCTAGCTATATAATGAGTCAAAATGAACACGTTATTAAAATTTTTGTTCTTCTTTTAATTCGAACCAGAATCGTTAACAACAAAAAACGATGCTGCTGATTCTTTGGTTGTAAAACTTGAAGGTGAAAAGGTAGGTCAACAAAAAAGTCAAGTTGTGTTGCCAGATCTCTTTCTTAATTTTTAAAACAAATCTTATGATGATAGAAAAAAGGAAGCCAAGGAAGTAAAGTTCATCTGTTGTACAATAGTTAGTTGAGGGAGTCTCCCTCTTCTAACTATGGTGTACAATTCAGTAAATTTCGAGGCATTTAATAACAGAAGCCAGTTTATATTTTGCAGGAAGGGTTTCTTACTCTCATTGAAGACATGAAAAAGGAAATATCGGAGAAAGAACTCTTGAAAAAGGAACTTTACAAATTGACTGCATCCATTCAAGAAAAAGAGGTAAATCTAAAATAATCTTTGCGTAGCTTATCCTATCTGATACAATACACAGTACAAAAGATAGATCTATGTGCGTGGTCTCTACATGGGGCAAGAAACAAAATATACACCAACAATATACCTTTTATTGTTTTAATTGTAAAAACTTCAGGTAGAAGAAAAAAACCTAAAGAAGGAGATGATGGAAGTGAAAAATAAAGACACTGAGACAATGGAGAGTTTGAAGGAGCTTCAAAGCAAGCTTGAAAAAGAGAGGTATCTCCTTTACTTTGTAAAACGATAATAAAAAAATCCTTTGGTTTCCGCGTGTTTCCCTACGCAGTAGCTTTTATAATAACTTTTACAATCGAGCGAACGGCAATGCGATCAATCACAATTTTTTGGTGTAAACTACGTATAAGATCCATCTAGTGCTGTTCTTGCGCACCGAACGTCTACAATTTCCCTTTTACAGGCCCGTTCGAAAATAGTTTCTCGTCATTCATAGTTCCCTTGTAAGAAGAACTTTGAGTTTACCACTCACTGCGCTTCTATGCTCTGCTAGCAGTCCCCCCTCCCCCTCCCCCCGCCATATCAACTTCGTTCCGAAGAGCCTACACGGGGAGGGGATCCCTTGAAAAGTAGTTAGGGGTGCTCGACGGACAGATTTGAAAATGACATTAAAAGGTACGCAGAAATTAAAAGAAAGGCTGATTTCATACCTTAAAAGGTACGACCAAGTTTGTCAAGCTTTAGGGAAACAAAAACAATGTTTGACATATCATCGGATAGTTGTAGTTACTTTAAATAAAAAAAGTTTGCAGAGACAAAAACCGTTTTTTTAAATGACTTGCTACCCATCTTTTTTTTATAGGAAAGAAAAGTCTGATCTTAAGAGCAAGTTTTTGACGTTAAAGGTACGAGCCTTGAACATCAAACATTTCCCAGTGGACGCACACTGACTGTGATGTGTTATCTTGCAGGCAAAAACTAAACCGTTTACGATTTACTCTGACTTGCAAGCTACATATTATTTTGAATTGGCTATATTCAATTGTTGTTTTAGTACAATACTAACAAGATTAATTGCCTGCGTGCAAGGGCAGCCTGTTGACTTATGTATGGTAGTTGCAGCAGCCGTAGCTCTGTGTGGCTAAAATTGTTATAACCGATTTAATGAAGGGCGGGGCAGAGTTCCAAAGGACCTGTGCGTTCAGGGTTGGGCTAATTTGATCCAGGATGAGACTGTTTTCAAGTCAACGTGTCAGATATACTTATGTAGAGAAATACACACATACACACACACATACATACAAACAACATATTTACACTAAGTAAATTGGCTAAGTAATATACAAATTAAGTTACGTCTAAATATTCTCGTTACGTTTTAAATCTACATACATGTATTTGCGTACACTTTACTTACTCAGTTGTGGGAAGTCGATGATTGCATTACTGCAAAACTACGGAACACTTTTGTCAACATCAGTCCTCCTAAGAGGTTGTAGATGGTTACAAATGTTTACGCGTCGAAATACGTTAATAATTTACTTTTAGGGTGTAGGAGATGCTCAAGGTAAAGATCTTGAACTAAAGACTGTGGAAGTCACGAGACTAACAAAGGAACTACAGGTTTGTGTTTTTTCAAAACACTTAAACTCTTGTTTTTCTGTTCAGTTAAAGAATCAAGTTTACTTTTTTAAAACTTTAAACTCTTCCTTCTAGGAAACGAAACTGTCTGGGCAAACATATCAAGAAAAATTGGATCTGCTAATGACAGCACACCAAACTCTACAGTACGTTTGATCGTAAATATAAAAATTAAACCATTAGTCTTTCCTTTTTCTTTTCCGATCCTAGTGGCTCAACGGGCGGGCACCAAACTACGATTCCGATTGTGTTAAGAGGATGAGAATCGCTAACCTCTCCCGGACGGGACACTGATCCGTCACATGCAGTTGAGTCCCTAAGCAGAAGCTAGTCCAACCTTATACTACTGAGTCGACTGAAACAACGCGGGTAAAGTGTCTCAGTGAAGGCCAAAGTGGTCAAGACGGATACCGAAGTCACGACCGTCGGATTTCGAGTCAAACAAAATAATCGTCAGGCCACTGCGCCGAAGTGGAAGAGATTGCTATATGATTTCGGTCTATGCATGGTTCACTTAAAAGACTGCAAAGGCAGATGAGTGTAATATACAGTCACTGGCCACAGTCCGAGTATTTGTTAGTATTTTTTAGGACAATTTTATTTATTTACCTATAGTCATTCCTAGTTACGAAGTTTTATGCTAAACAAACGTAGTTAGCAGATAAAGAAAGGTTTCTATGATTTCTTAAGTTTGTATTAAAACGGTTTGCAGTACACTAATAAAGAGTACATTATAGTATAATTTCAAGTAAAATTAGCACTTTTCGCACTCGCCATGGAAAAACGTAATTTTTTCGGGAGCTGTTCAGTCTCTGTGTGATACTAAAATTATTCAAAAAGATTTATATTCTTGGTTTATATAACTCATTGATCCAAAGTAAATTGGTAAAGCTTCCAGCTCCTCTTCTGTTACGAGTTTATGTCTTTTGTTTAAGACAATTATCTCTTATTTGCAACAGAGAAGAATATAGCAAACTTGAAAAGCAACTTGCCGCTGAGAGCCAGAAAATAACAAATATTATCGAAAAAGAAAAGGATAATGTAAGTCGTTTTTCCGTCTAAAAAATTTTGACTTTAGTCATAACACAGCACAAAAACTGCTACTGTAACAACACAAAGCAACGCAGAAGGTGAACGCAGGGGTTTTACTTATGATAACATATTACTTATGTTATTATCTTAACTATTAGGTTTTGCGTTACTTCGGCTTCAGTATTTAGTTGTTATTACAAAGTCCCCCTAAGTAGAGTTCTAACAATAGTTTCCTTTCAAACTCTTTCTTCTTGCACGTATTTTGATTATGCATTGAAAAGTTAAGTATGCTGCATCTGTATTGTAGGGAAATTCAGCTACAGATAGATCTTTCGTTTCCAGTCCCTTCTTTAGTAGTAAAGTTTTAACTCTCAGTAGGGGCTTGTTACTACTATCGCCTCCCACTTGGTCAGTTAGTTCTTCTCATTTTGTGTTTCAAACGTGTAACTAAAGTATGTTACCGATCCCAAAAACTACCTAGCTCTATATTCATTCAGCCAGGCAGTCCCCCTTCAACGCACTGACGTATATATATACAGTTGGTTCAATCCTTAACACTCATGGACGCTTATGCGTGTTTTCTGTTTGTTGATACACAATAAAAGCTCCACGAATACAGTCAGTACGCTGCCTGGCGAATCCCTTTGATTAACCTCGTCGTCTTTTCCAGGGCACCCAACCGATCTGTTCCTCAATTTATCTGTTCCTCATAAGAAAATTTGCTGGCTGAGAAATTTTGCTGCGAACTTTTCAAGTACTGCTGGCAAGTCAACTTAACAGCAGGAGATAGAGAAATCAACAAAGAGTCAAACAATCTTTGATTTATTAGTGACGACCATTAGCTTTTGTCCAGCGGATAGCTTATCCAGGCTTCGTGCAACGGGGCCCAGAACTACTGGTGCAGCCCATGTACTTTTGGATGCTTCTATTTTTTGCCGTCAAAAAAAAATCTACCAGAATATTTTGTACAGTTGTTGATAAACAGTTAATACACCTGGAACCGGCTTCTCTCAAAAATAGGTTCGAACATACTTTTTTTTAAGTCGAACCTGATTAAACCGATATGACACTTTTGGTCATAATGTTTCTTTGTCAGTAAAATTATTTCGCAGTAGTGCAATAATAAATTTAGTACATGTCTCCGTGTAGAGACGCTGGTTGAAACCTTTTAGCCATGTAAACGTTTAAACATGCTGATGCATGTCTTTTTTGTCTCCTGGCTGGTAAAAAGGATTCCATTACTGAATTAATTGCTGGCTGGCAATAATTTGCTGCTCGCGCTGTCAAATTTGGGTGTCGATCGGCTGGGAAAGAGGAACAGATAAATTTTTGCGAGTTGTTTTCGTTTTGCCACGTTCTGCAGAAGGTTGGCAGTGTCCAAAACAACCAAATTTTGTCATTTTCGGGTGTTTTGAGGAGGAAAGCTCGTTGAGTGCCCTTATCTTTTGGACGCCGAACTGGTTGATTGGTATTCAAGTAATGATAAGTATTCAGATTTCATGTTTTGTATTGCAACCTGCTACAAAATACTTTCTTTGTTGTACTCATTCCTTGAGCCTGTGGATTTATGATAGACTGTAAATACTTCATTTTCCGCTTGAAAAAGAACAAAACGTTAAACTAGAGTAAGGCTGAGTGATGACTTATCTCTTTCAGGTTAAATCTTTGGAAACGGAACTTTGCTCTAAGTCGAAGCAAACAACAAGTTTAGAAAATAAGGTAAAGTAAAAACAAATGGAAAAAGTAGAAACAACAAATTTTCTCAAGCGAACTGTTGTCAACTCCTTGCTTGAAGAATGCAAACACTTTCCAGAAGTATATTTACTAAGTTACGCTATTAACCTGAAATGTTAAACGAATCAATGTATAAGTTATTGTAAAAGAATATCACAACGATAATACCATTATGTACTTTTGATCAGTGTTGTTAAAATCGAAGTGTGTAAAAGCAATGTTAATATGTTTTTCTCTTCTTGGGGAATCAACGGTATTTTCCGAGAAAGTATTTCGAATTTGCATTTCGTGAAGTTCCTTAGAAAACATGTTTATGTTTCCAGCTAAAGAACCTCCAGACTCAGGTTGCAAACAAAACAAAGCAGATAAAAGAATTAAACCAAGAGGTAAGTACTCCTTTTGCAGCCATCGAAACAAAACAAGTTTCAAAATAGTGCTAAGAGTTCAAGGTTGTAGAGTGTAGGTAGTAAAAGAAACAAGAAAATAATTGGAGTATTGGGTGTGTCGGATAATTAGAGTATCATGAGTTCGATTCCTGTCAGAAACTAAGAATTTTTTCCGAGTAGCTAGTGGAAATTTATTTGTCCAATTTCAAAAGTTTAGCTCAAAGAGATAATGGCTTGCTATAGAGTTACTTAGAATTTAATAGCCAAGATACTAGCTTATTTGGGTCGTTAAAAGAGAGAAAATGTTTGATCTGTTCCTTGTACTTCTTGGATTTTCACGGCTGATTAATCTAACAATTTAACAGAGTTCAAATAGTCACGGGTTTCTAGAAAAAGTTCTAGTGGCTTACATCTACGTAATCAATTGTCTCCTTATATTCAAAGAACAAAACTTTAAAAGGAAAACTTGCTACTCAAGCCAAAGCTGTAGGAAAGTCTGAGAAAAAGGTATGCACTGGTCACCTTGAAGGAAACTTATAATTTATACTTTTAATGCTAGCCTCTAAAGTTTAAACACTTGATGATTGTTGTGCATTTGGTTTTACAAAATCCCTCAGACTCAATTACTCTACTAATGCATTTGAAGCTGTCAGAAAGAAGTTTGAACAAAGATTATCAGTTACTCTAAACATCAGCTATTTCTTATTGTAGATCCAGTCATTGGCTGAAGAAGTTGAGCGTTTCCAAACAGAAGTTAAGGAATTGACTGAGAAAGTAAGTATAGACTTTTCCAGTTTACTGGCCTCGTACAAGTCAATAAAAACATTGAACAAGAAACCCGCCATTAATTGATGATAAAAGCATAACCCGATGCTGAAATGACGAACGGTGAATTCGAGTTAAATTCCTGTCCGTTAAGTAACCTCAATACAATTAAAGCAGACTGCACAATAACTTGTTTGGCAATTAATCAGTTTACAAGTCGTAATTTTGTGTTTTTACTGCCCTCTAAATCAGTTTTTTCATTAACCTTTCATTCATTAAGTACGTTGTAAAAACATAAACAAAACTTCGAAAGAGCAACTGTAGTCGGTATCTGAGAGCACTTTTAAAACTAATTTTGCAACCGAAACCGTAAGTTATGTTAAAAGCCTTTAAAATCTGTAACATTTCAGCTACACGCTACGGAAGAGAGATTAAAAAAAGAAACTGAAGACTTCAAAGCAACAGGCGATCAGGTTTGATGAAGAAGACTTCTAGATCTATGTTGAACTTAACCTGCCCGACTAATGAAAGTTGAATGATTGCGATACGATCAACGTCTGGTTAATAGTCCGCGATGTTTCGGCTGCGTACTGCTAGCCTTCATCAGGTGTTGTGTTGACTAAAGGCTTTTTAAAGTCTACACATTGCCTGATTAATGCTAGTAATACTGTAATACACTATGCGACTTCGGGGACGGAAAAAGGTGCGCATAACTCATTAAAACTTGTTGTTTGACAGGACCTCTACTCAGTTCTCGATCACGCGAAACAACACGAGGCTTGTGGTCAACACACTGAGTACATATGATATATGTTCGTTTGTTCGAGAGTCCTGGAGTACTTTTGAGATGATTTGAGTTGATTTGATTATCTGTGGCATTGTTTTTGACATCATTAACATTGTTTCAAGTTTGTTTGGCATCGTTTTTAATAGTTTTAGCATTGTTATGCCTTATGGCATTGATGGCATGAACGACCGTTTTCGAAACTGACGCTCGACATCTTTTAGTGTGAGTCTAACACGAATTGAGCGTTCCAGAAGGAGACCCTTTGAGCACCCCAGAAGAAGTGCAGTTCTTCACGATTTTCATTCGAGCGGCAGAAAGCCCTCAGCCGTCTCGTTTCACGCATTACCGCAGACCGTTGAGCAGCGCAGGCTTATATGTTTTCGACAACGTCGATTGATTGATTGCAAACCCAGTCCTAGACACCGTCTACTGCGTAGCCCGAGTAATAAAAAAGTGCGCACAGGTCATTAACCTTTCATTCATTATTTACGTTGTAAAAACATAAGCAAAACTTCGAAAGAGCAACTGTAGTCGGTATGTCGATCATACACAATAATGTTTGACGGAAAGGTGTAGAAACAGAGTTTTGACATGTTCCCAGTCCGAAAACTATAGAAAAGATAAACAATGTGCAAGAAAATATACCAATTTTAGAGCTTATGCAAATCCAAGCAAGAGGTTTTAAAAAACGTTTGGGTGCAAAGAAATTCAATAAACACATTAAACCTCTATTTAATAGCGAAGTTCAAGTAAGGTTTATCATGTGAATGAGCTGCGCCCTTTTTTATGTTAATGACCTGCATGTCCGTAATACTTTATGTTAATGAGTTATGCGCACTTTTTTTCTGGCCCAAAAGTTGCATGGTATACCACGTACGCAGCCAGAACGTCGCGCTCCATTCAGATTCGAATCGTGAGATAATCGAATGCTCTTCATAAGTATCATTCCATCCATGGTGAATAACCTTTTCAATTTAATCTATTCTATTACAACTGTTGCTGAGACACTTTTGTACAGTGTTTTTGTGATTACTTGAATTCCTGAAACACGCTTTCTGATCCCCAGCAACCCTCTGAGTGTGACAAAACTTGGATGCCTTAAAACAGTGGTTTAATGTTGGAGAGTTTTAGTTATCAGTTTAACTAATAAATCTGCCATTACTTGATTTATTTAATGGTTTGAGACAACAAAGGTGACTTTTGTCTGCGCATGCGATTCAAAATAAGAAAGAGTCTCAAAACGGCTGTAAGAAAGCAGCTCTTAGCGTGTCGCGAGCGTGCGTTGTGTGCTTCGAGGGAATCAAAGTCTGATTGGATTTTACAGACGGTTTAGATCTGAAAAACTCTAAACAAACCTTTATTATTGGCTTCGTGCCTTTCCTGAAATGGAATCGAAACTTCTTGTGGTTAGAATAAACACCACTAAATACTGAAAAATACAATTCAAGCGTCTTGGTTTTGTGATCATGTTTACAATGAGTCATTTGGGTGCAAGACTTGCAAAGCAAGTTGTAGTTGATGCACACACTTTTTGTTCATATAAGGTATTCCTATAAAATTCATACGTAGTATCAACGAACGCTCTCTGGGAATCATTAGGGACGAAAAACGGGGACGCTACAAATTAGCGAAAAAAACAAAGGTAATGTCGGTTTTCACCGGCAGCGATGTTAGGCTTCCTTTAAACAAACACCGTGCCAAAATTGGCGTGTTTCGCTTTTTAAGAAAAACTTGTGAAAATGTAATTTAACAAACCTATCCGATATGTCATAAGGCATGACTTGCGTCTATTTCCCTCACAAAATTACTACTCTTGTTTCCTTTAATAGCTTACCACCCTTCGTAATGAGTTTAACAAAACAAAAGAAGAAAACAAAAGGTTGGAAGAAAAGGTAAATTAGTGCACAATAGTATCATCTCTAAACAAGTGTTTGTGAAAATAACAAAATCATAGTCACTAGTACTGTACATGCCGCATGCTTTGTATAACTTGGAAAACAACAGAAAATACTGAGCCCAAATCTTTATACATCTACTTTGAAAAAAAGAAAAAAACATATAGATACTCATACGTTGATAAACGATAACAAGCCTGATTATTATATTAGCAGCCGTTGGCAGTTCTTTGGTCCATTTGGGTGCAGTTAATAGTCAGGCTCGAGTTCCCAACACAATAATAAACGTTGCTTAGGAAGGAATTCTTACTGTTACTGGGCCAGATGCGTGTACTTTAATATCATTTGCCCGAGTGCGTTTATACCATGCATTGCGTCGTGTGACTGTGAGCAATTATAATGTGCTAAGTTTTAATGATTACGCTGTTTCCCTTTTCTTTCGTTTGTAACTGTTTAAAAAAACTAACCTTAAAATGATGTTTCTTAGTATTACAAAAAATAAAGTATATATGAAAACAACTGTAAGTAGTTATCTAACATGTCTAAAGTTATTTCCGCTAATTGCTCAGGTAAGTGTATACCAAAAGACAACTGTGTTTATTAATTGTCAACTATTCCTACCCTGTGTGTAGGATTGTACTATAGAAGTACTTGCCTCGCAACGTAACTAATCCCAGCAAGTAATGCACGGTTGCACGAAGGAACACTCTTTTAACACTTTTTCCCATAAAAACACCTAGATAATTTAGAAACAAAAATGTTGTTAATATGGCCTGCACAATAAAGGGACTATTATTTTATTACTAGTTAGTCGGTTTCTAACATGCAGGTCTTGACTTGAAGCAACAAAACTTCAAAAAAATCGTTGCGTTTGTTTACAAACCCATTTAGACAACCAAGTTGCAGACAGAAACTAATAAAGCAGTTGCAGATAAAGACAGGGCCAAAACAAATTTTGAGCTACAAATGAACGAGTTATGTGCTACATTGGAAAAATATAAGGTAACTAACTATGTTTCTTAGGTATTCATCTTTTTATACACCTGTAACGTTTACCAGAAGAAACAACAAATTTAATATTTTTTTGTAAACTTGTTTATCAAAACAAAAGGCCAGAAACTGGAGTGCAGTTTGTATGGCCAACTTTTTTAAATTTGTAATCACAACACTTTTCTTGTTCAATTTTTCTTAAAATTGAACGGTATAAATCGTGTGATTATTTTCCAATAAAATAGTATTACGAAATTACAGAGCAAGTTCCGTTCCGGCGGTTCAGTATATCTTCTCCTTTCCTATTTTCTAAGTCAGCGTAGTTACTTTCGAGTAATTTTTTTAGTTCGCATGGTTCGTAGCGTTAAGTTTCTTCTCTATACACCATCTCTTCCATAATCTCACCGAAAGTTCTGTAACTTTTTTGTGTTTTCGTTTGCCACAGTTTTTTGCTGCCTCAATGAGTTGCTGAAAAAATCTGCAATGGGATCCGGCTGTTATTGCAACTTAAAACTTCAAGTTTCTCGTTACTGATGACAAATATTTACTTGGTTTTTATCGATTTTGTTCATTAGTTAACTCTTTTTTTACAGGGCTGCTCTTTGTCAATCAGCATCGAGAAATTTTTATTTGTTAATTTGTTCTCTATCTTTACTGCAAAACCTTGAATAAGATATGAAACTTTGCAGATTTGTTGATTCTGGCAACTCATGGTCTGCCTGTAGAGAGCTCATACATACTGTGCCATACTATGTCAACCTGCATGCCTCGGGTTTGGTTAAAAGCAACTTTAGGCACATATTCAATATTGTTGGAATATGAAACATGGAGAAGTAAGAAATTGGAGTAGGGGTTTACAAATAGGTGACTGTATAATGCAAGTTAAATGTTTTTGAATGTTTGAATATAGGTATAGCACTTAATGATTTTGTATCGTTTCCTGATTTACACCTATTAACGTAATTAAAATTAAAGAGATAAAAAATCACACGCTACTGAAAGGTACTTCATCACGCAAAATCTTTCCTTGGGGAAACAAATCTAAAACCTACAGCAGTTCAGTTTTTTCAGTCACATAATAGGATAAAGAAAAACTTAATAATGAAGTGTATTCAAAACCTATTTTTGCCCAGGTGGAAAATGAGAAGATTGTTGCTCAAAAGGAACGTGAACTAGACAACCTGCGACAAAAAGCAAAAAGGGAAATTGAAACTGCAAATGTACGTAAGGCCCACTTTCTCCTGTTCGAAAACTTAAGTAATATAGGTTACTTACAGCACCGTTTTATTGAACACAGAAAAAGCTTAAGCAAAAAGCTCCAATAGCTTTTTCTCTATCGAGTCTTTCTTAAGACTTGAAGATACTAAAGGTGACTTTGGATGGTGTGCCAGTTTCGGTACCAAAATGGATAGAAAAGCGGGCTCAGATCAGCGGATGTTCGACTAAATGAAATCAAGGTGAATTGACTGCCATCGCAGTTGAGACTAAAAGGTTGACATACATACAAATTCCCCTGGTGGGCCGGCAAGACTATTCTCGATCGAACTTTCACTCGGCGAACAGAATCAGGAGGGTCCGAATGGGGTTGAACGATTACTGACAATGGCTTAATTTAAGCTGGTTACTGAGATTCGAGAAGATTTTTACTGATTGCTTTAGTGATTACTGAGAATCAGGTTATTTTACTCTAGAATCACTCTTTCTCAAAATATGTAGAATGAGTTGTACGTAAGCTACATGAAAAGGTTAAGCCTATGATGATTATAACGCACTTCATCTTGAGAAAATTCACGACCACTTTTTACAGTTTTTCATTCATTAATAAGTTATTACAGTCAAATCTTGAGAGTCTTGATTATTTTTATTAGCAAATTTGAATGGCCAAACATTTTGCTGGTTAGTCAATGTAATTGGATTTCAGAATTTCCAGCGTTGAGTCTTGTTAGGCTTTTAAGTGCTGCACACCCAACAACACTCGGTCGGCTAGATAGGAGACCCTTTTCATGTTAACGGGTTAGATATACATACGCTGCTAATATAGTGGGTACCAAACAAAAAGATGGTTGATGAGTTCTAAGAAAGAATTTTTTTAAAACTCCTGGTTATTCCGCACCTGGGCTAAAACTGTATGAAAGATTAACTTAGAAACATTTTTTTAAATCAGAGAGCAAATTTATGTTTTTCAAAAAAAACATTTTTTTAAATTAATCAAACACCATTTTATTGTTAGCTATAAGATGCACGAACAGTTAGTTTGCGACATTTATTAACACAATGAATCAGTAGTTTTCAAGGTTGTTGGCAATTGGAGTGAACAGAGAGGCCTCGCCACTGGAGTGAAACATGTTGAACGCACTATCACTAATCTGTGATTACTTCTAATTAATTTAAAAACCTTGAGTTCTTCATACCATTAGGGAGTGGTCAACTGGTCAATTAATGCCGGGGAGGGGGCCGGAAAAAATTTACTTGAACTATCAACTTTTTCATGGCCCCTGCAACCAGCCAGAATTTTTTTACCAAAGTTAATCCCTCATATCAACATAAATGTCACAGTTACAGCAGGTACTATCATCTTCCAATACTCGAACACCATTAACCTTACTCCACTTTATGTTGAACATTCTCCTTATTCAGGGAAATAACAACTTCACAAACAATTATTATTGTTGTCATATACGGAAATAAGCAACTGACAATCAATATATATATAAATACGGGGTTTATGATTATAAGAAATTTTTTATTAGAAATTAAAATTGTTATACAGCAAATCATACAGACGAAAGTAAAATATCTAGATGGGATTTTTTAAAATCTCATTTTCACTTTTGATTATCTTTATAAAATAATTGGGTGTATGCATACATTGAAAATTTCCTGGATACTCTAGAGAAACTGGGGTTTGTTCGGTATAGGGGAGACACTTAGTATTTATAAACATAATGAACTCCCCCGATAATTGGGACTGAAATGGATATTTCCTTGGAATAACTTTTGAATTTTACTTCCTCTGTGTAGCTTTTTTAAAAAATTTTAAAATTTTCATGACCTCCCCTTAACTGTATAAGAATAATTTGTAGCCTTCCCCTCTCCTCGCCTAACCCCCCCC
>JAOBRD020506229.1:0-17180 GCA_027575215.2 Hydrozoanthus sils | reverse complement strand
TATTTACGATTTTACTCGCATCTCGAGCTGTGTTCATGAATTAAGTATAATTCTCATAAACATGTCTGATCAAAATTTAACCTAGTAAATGATTTTAGCTTGTTCTTAATTTGTATGGCAATTGAAGCCTCGCCCTCGGTATTCGAAAAAGGTTATTCTTATAAAAAAGCGTGTATTTGTATATAACTTGTATCAGTGTCTTAAGAGTTTACGCGCTTGATATGTTTGTTGTTCTCTTCGAGCTGCAGTTTAACAGTGAGAATAACTGATCTCTACCTGACCCAATGGATATATCAATCAACAAATCCCTGCCAAGTGTATCTCGCTTAGTTGTTAGAGGTGAGCTTAGAGTTGCGTGACCGGACGGTGTTTACAAACCATTAGTGCAAAAAATGACAAAAAACATTCCCCGATTAAACAGATTTTTGAGGTAGTTCCAAAAATACATATTAGCTTTACCAGCAAATATAGATGATACATTTAACCCAACGAGATCTAGTAACTGACTACAATGAGACTCGAAGGAGATTTGCTACTCAATATAATGAGTCTTGGCTCACAAAATTAATCTGTATTCACTTCGGCATCACGCAAGAATTATATGAATCAAAATGCCTGATAAATTGTTTGAAGAATGTCCTGAAATAACTACAGAAAGGTCTGTCCAGCAAAAGCGAATGTTTTAAAGCTATCTAACCTTTCGAAGAGCAGCTCCAACTAGTTTTTTCCGTGACCTGGTGCGGAATATGCACACGTCCCGTTGAAAACTTACCAAAAACTGAAATTTAGGACCATCTGCCGAGCACGTCCCTGTACCCCGAATGCTTTCTACACTTTCTCAATTACGCATTATACTTAAGTACAAAAGTTTCTGTCACGTGTTATAGGAAGCCATCACGAATTGAATCAAAACCAAACACCCTTTTTCTGAAGGCTGCATGTCACTGATCCAAAAAGGTAAGTGCAACAACAAAATTAGACAATTTTCTCTCCTAAACTAACTCGGGTTAAAACACCACTTAAGAGGCAGATTAAAATTAAGTTTTTTAAACTGAAGATAGGGTAGCTATCAGTCAGTTGAAGACAAAAAAGATTAAGCACATATTATATTAAAATTGTCATCCTCGCATATAATTGAAACGATCTTGAAGAGCTTATTATATAGAACAAAGAATTACCAACAGACTAGATTTGTTATTGTCTAAGGTAAATTCGATTTGAGTTCAGCCTGAGAAAAAATTTGTTTTTAAGAAGATATGCAAACAACAACTCACTTAGGAAAACTCTAGTCGCTATATCATTTAAACGTGGAGCATTAAACGACTAAAACACGAAACTGATTGACAGCCTCTACTCTTGACTTAGAGCCTTTTCAAATGAGATAAAAGGCAATTTGTTAAAAGGCCAGAAGTTTATTACACTAGAGCAAGGAGACAAAATCTGGTCAGTACTAGAATAAATAGATTAAGTGTTTTTGGCACATTAATCTTTATAAAGTATTTAGAGAATGGTGAAGCAATCTTAAAAGACATTATTTAAGTGAACAGCCGCAAGAAAACTGTGTTCGTTTCTTAACACCTTTGACGTGAGCCAAAACATCTTTTATATGCAAAAAACAGAGGCTTTCGTGGTTGTAAACGTGACATATAGATATCTCATGAGCTGCAAAACTGTTGAGAGAGATACTCCGGATGAAGAGCCATTGTTTTGCTTCTTTTCTTGAACTAATTGATAACTTCAGGACTTGCATGAGAATAAAATTAAGTAAACAGGGCTTTAGTTTGAAACTGCTTTTAATTAGTGCTGTCAACTTTACGAAATTAGTGTAAAAGATCACGAAACCAGCCTCGTTTCTTCGCATAATTGCTTTTAATTTTAAGCCGAGAATATCTGCACATGCTTTAATTATAAAGGTCGCAGCATCGGCTGTTGTTTTTCAACACTTAAGGCTAATGTCTTTTGTGGAATTACTAAATGTATAACCGAGACCTTAAAGTTCAAAACAGCTAATTACAAAAACAGAAATACATCGGAGTTATACAAGCTTGGGCCTGCTCGACTCATAGTACCCAAACGAAGTGACTTATCTTTTCCAGCACCTTTAACCCTACGGCTGCATGGATATTTTGCAAAACCTTCAGGCCTCCGGGGCAAAACCTGTTTCGTGGAGGTTGCGACATTTAAACCGTTTAATTACTCACTATCATCGTCTTGTTTAAGCAATCAGAACCTACCAGTATTTTCTGTAAGCCTCACACATAGGTCCGGGTTAAATAACTTCGTATCATATTCCACACATTGTGAAAACAATAGAAACGAACTCAATTCTTGTCTCTAGAAACCGTCAAACTTCATGAATCAGTCGTCGATTTTTACTACAGAAATGTTGTTTTGCTGTTGTCTTAAATTAACTAAACTTGTAAAGCAAAGACAAGCACTTGGATCTAGTAAAATTTATTAAGTCGTTACTATTTTAATTTTTGAAATGAATCTTTTTCCAGACCTTTTAATTCCTGTTGATCCTATTGTGCAGATAAACTTAAGGCCACCCTTTTTACTCGCAGCCCCTCAAATTAAGACATCTTTCATTGCTTAGTTTGGGGCCACATTCAGTTCAGAAAGAAGCACACGATGCATAGATTAGCAGGTGTTGCTTCTCGATCGTCTTTGGCATTTGTTACAACTTGAAAGAAAAAAAATATCGATTAAGCTTCTGGTTTTGATTGTTTTGGGCCAAAATCTGAACCATCTGTTCAAAATGATAATAAGATAAAGCAAAGCTGCCAAAAAGAACTTAGGTCGTTAATTGTTCTAAGTCATTTTACGGTAGCCCAGCAAATGTAGCAAAGAGCTTTTTTTAACAAGTGAAAAGGTACCAAAAAAACTGATAGCTTCTATATCAGCTGCTATCCTGGTTACTTGATGAATGTATCCAGCTGAGAATCTAAGGCCATAGTGGCTTTGATTGGTTTCTGGGCCTTCTCGAAAACCATACCTTGTTAACACGTAAAGGTATTTATAGCGATTGATTTCAACACTTAGAACTTATTTCAAAACTGAAGCACCTACGAAGTTCTTCGACGCGCGACTGCCAGAGTTTCTTCAAAAATGAAAAATTAACTTATTCAAAAGTTATTGTGGTTAACCAAAAAATTATTGGGGAGGCCAACCAAATTATCGGGGGGGGGGGCAGTGCCCCCCGGCCGCCGCCCATGAAACAAAGATCACGAAAATGCCAGCAGTTCGACTAATAATCAAATCTTGTGGATTGCTGTATGAAACAAAGCAAAAACATGCTATTGAAAAGAACGATAACACAACAGGTGTTTACGAAATTTGTCTTTAAATTGAAGTTGGAGGCTACCTCACACCATCTTCAGGCGTTGATTAATTTATTCATTCCAGTTGTATTGATAAATTCTCCCACTAGAACCCATATTTTCTATAGAACAAGTTTGGGAGAATTTTACTTTTCATCATCAGACGCTAATTTTGTTTGATCTATTTTCCTTTTGCAGACTACCAATTGTCTTAATTTATATGTGTTTTTGTAAAGAGAACTTAAGATGTTGATAACTGATTGAGACTGAAAGCGTTAATGAAAACAGTTTCACTTTATATCCTTTGGCATCTGGTTTTCGTTCATTCCAATTTCCATGGTCTCAGTAAAGCTATATTTTAGAGTTTACAAACTCACTTTAAAGTACTACTGAAGCAAAACCTTGAAACTAGTTTAAAATATCTAAAATTAAAGTTTGACTCGTCTGATTCCGCTTGGACACATGTTGCCGTTTTAAAATAAATTTCGCGGATAATTAACGAAGAAAAAATGCCTATTTTAGCGCCAAAGCTGCGAAAACATTTTAAGCTCATTAGATATGTTTGATGTTACCTGATTTGAGAAGTAAGGGATCAATCTCACTTTCCCGATCAAATTCAAGAGATTATCGCGACGTTTGCGTGGCTGGTGGCCCAGTGTTTGAGCAAGAAACTCGCTAGTTCGCTGTAAACGCTAGCATGGAGCACCTTGGAGTCCTTTCAAACCATGTGACGTCATAAATCGCTGTTTTATGTTGTGAATTTTACTCGCACTGAATGCACTATTTTTAAAGCTTATTTCGGGGGCTTAAAATGGTCAGGTGAGCACTTTTATCCAATAACAGTTGATTAGAAGTGTTGGAAAAGCCCTTAGAGCTATAAAAGTAATGAACAAAGGCTTCAATAGAACTTTAATGAAAATGTGATTACCTAATTCCCTTTTTCGCACAAAAATGCTATTAAGTATTATAAACATTGCTTTGAATTATTGTAGGCCATTTTTGTTACTTTGCACAAAGTATATTATACATTACTATTACATTTTCAACGTCGAATATTGCATTTCTAGCGTTCTGATTGGTTCAGTCGATCCCGGTTAAATTGACCATTTAAGGAACTGACTGTGTAGTGCTGCAAACTGCTGGAAACTGGTTCTGGATAAATTTTAGCTGCCATATTCAAGTATCGACAAGCTTTGAAAACTCAAGAAATTTAATAAAACAAATAATTTTTCCATTCGTACTTGTTGAATATTAGATATTGTTATATACCTAGACTTTCACTCAACAAAAGGGCGCTTTGATTGGTTTATTCATGGTCACGTGCCCCTGATCAACTTCAAATGTATATCGACCGGGATACAATTGCAAAGTTGTTGCCCGCTCGCCGAAGCTGTGGCATCTTTGTTTGCTTGTCTTTTCATTCTGATTGTTTGAGGGAAAGTCTAAATATATAAAAAAGCACTTAATGTATAGTCCCTCGGGAAACAAGTTAGTTTGTGTTTTCCCTCGAGTTTTGATGTTACCCTCAACTTCGTTCCGGGAGACATTGGGATTCACGGGAAAACAAAACTAACTGTTTCCCAGGAGGCTATACATTAAGTGTATATTTATAGCCAACTCGGCGCTACGCACCTCATCTCATACCCAACACGCTCTTGGAATAATCGTTAAATACTATGATCAAATTACCAATAATATTATTAGCAGTAGTAACCATGGCAACAGCCAGTTTACCTTAACAATCATTTTCTTTGATTTGATTGGTGTCTATTTTTTACAATTGAGTTACTGAAAATGAATGTCGTGTGTTTGCTATTAAGCCAAATAGATGAGTGAAGAGCTCAAAAACGTGTGCCTTCGGTGGCTTTGCAGTTAGAGATTTTTTTAAAAGTTTTAAATGAGCAACCGTTTCTATCTTAATTGAAGACAAGGCCTCCTAAAGCTAACATTTTGGTCTTCGGAATGCTTTGATACGAACCCCTCGCGTAACACTGATAACGCCGCGATCACTCACAATTACAAAAGAAGAAAACAGCTCTAACAAAGAGCAAAACAGATCAAAAACGTTAACATTTCCCAATTGTTTATCGATAAGTAAAAGCGAGCATATGCTGAATAAATTACTTACTGTATCAGCTTTTATCTTCTAATCGATATTTCATATCGCTCAACAACTTCTGCTGCTTGTGAATGAGGTTCAGCGCCAAATGATAATTTCTCTTAGAAAGCGTTTTTCAGTTGCTTCAAAGATCAGACATCGACTTGGTGGGTTTTGCAACGAATCTATAGAGTATAAAAAACGAGGCGCGACCGGGCGAAGGACAGCGAGTAGTATAATTGTTTTATTATAAACCAACTGGTAAACTACCTTCGAGTTTAAAGCGATTTTTCCTTAAACTCCTTTAAATAGTTAACGATTAGACTACGAGGTTGAGTTTCTATGAGTCAATAGTCGAGGCGCGAAGGGACAAGTTAACTGCATTCTTTTTTTATAAGAACCTTTTTTAAATTTTTATAAAAACATGAGACTGAAAAATCGCCAAAAATTTAAAAACATGTTAAGAACGTGCTGAGGCTGAGAAAAGGCGAAGAACATTTATTTATGATGATAATTTATTGCAAATAATTGATACAGTGTTATTCAAAAAAATTTGCTTGTCGGTGGGCTACTGTACTAAACCAGATACTGAGAACTGTATTTTAAAATTTGATACAGTACAAAGTACATGTACATGTATTATTTATATTGTCTGAATCAGTAAAGATATTTTAAGAACATGTTTAAGAACATTTGAGACTGATATCCCGAAAAAAATTAAGAACGTTCAGCCTCAGTCGAAAAATTGGACGTTCTTATAAAAACAAAAGAGTGTATGCTAGATTTAGATTGATAGAAAAGGACGACCGGTGGTCCCATTGTTTTAGTAGGAAACACTTAACTAGTACACTACTATACTAAACAAATCATCGACTACAAAATCAAAATCTTTCGCTATTCGTTGTCAATCACCGGCTCAACAGAGAGTAAGCAGGCTAGCCAATCAGATTGTAGCATTCATGATAGTACACTAGTTGGTTTCTGCTAAAGTGAAATAGAGCAGTTTTATGTATTTCTGGACCGCACTAGCTACTAAAGGTTAGTGGATTCGTGTGGAAGAGAAACGGCGGTCATAGATAATTCCTTTTTCTAAAGATTAACGCTTAGATCTTCTTCAAACCATCAGTTGAGACTGGTGACCTAAATATTAATTGATGAGCACACCTTTGCAGAAAAAAAAACCTCTGGTAACCATTCGCGTTTAAAGTGATGTTGACCCGAGCGATTAAAGTAATCATAAATCTTAGTATGTCTTTCTCGTCAAAACTCCATAATTGTTTGCATACCAGCGAGTTATGATTAGCACGGAATGTAACATTTAAACACCAACAAACCTGTTTGAAAACGTTCTTCTTTTTAGTACTTGTCAAAAGGAAAGAAATGAATGCTTAAAGAGCTTCACATGTATCGTATAGACACCAAGGAAGCCTTTTGACGGGCCCTCTTCATGTTACAAACTCGTTGAACTATATTTACATATATACGTATGCGATACCTTCAGAGCAACCCAAAGTTTTCTCTTGTTCGTCGCTGTTTTGTTTTCCTAAGCTGTTTGCCTAAAACTTCCTGCGAGCAGGCATTATTAAGCACATGTTGAGATGATCAGCAGTTACTAATTGCGATCTACTGTCGTCGCCGATGGAGGTAGTGCTAATGGTTGCGTATTATGACTCGAAACACAAACTCTCGTGTTACTTGACGAAAGAACCTCGGCGCGACAGATAGGACCAATCAAAAACTAATTAATCGAGTTCGGATAGTTGACCCAGGATAATTCCCGAAAACAACAAAAAATGCGGGTTTCTCTTTAACAGGAAGAAAATTCCTTTAATGTGCTTAATTTTTAGGAATGGCCTGTTCAACGTTTGGCTAAAGGACAAGAAACATGACATCTTTTTTGTGGTATTTGATCGTAGTGATTTGATTAAGAGCAGTCTTCTGCTTTAAGGGCCTGGGTGCGACGTGTTTTATTCTCAACCAAGCGGGACTTCAGCAAATTTGTAAATGAGCAAGTTTCAGGTTACAATCTTCTTAGTATTCGCAAACAAAATCACTTGTATTGGAAACAAAAAGAAACAAAATAAATTGCATGTGCAACCCAAGTGCTCATCAAACTCTATAATCTTACCTGGTGATAAATGTGATCCGTCTATAGTAAAAATAGAACAAAATAATTGATCTTATTCCCTATTAACACTATATATTACAAAGAGAAATAAATTGTGGAATAATGATTGGCAGTTGAAGCCAAGTAAAGATACGGCACTATTTAAATGTCGACTACTCTCTCTGTTTTAACATCAATTTGTTCAAAGATAGCAAATATTTCTTTGTAAAATCGTAAAAAGCTTTTATGTCAAGCGTAGCAGGAAATGGATTTGTATATTTGACCGGCTGAGCCAGTTGTAGTTACGGAGAACTAGGGCGAGATTTGAAGGAGCTTCGCTTCGTGCAAGTTCTCAGTCTAACTCGCTTTGTTTTTAAATGTTGTTCATTTTTTCTAAAGTAAGTAAGGAAGTGTATCAGCTTGGTTAAAACCACTTAAGGTTTTTGCCGTCTTAACTTTCAGTCCCAATGTGCTGATAGCCCCGCCATATTAGTCACTCATCGGTGAAGCCGGTCGCAGGTTACGTGCTCGCGGACACACACTTCGATGCTACTTTATTCAGTTTAGTGCGGTGCCATAAACTTTTTGTTATGTCCCAGTCTTATAAATTATATCCCACAATAGACCAGACCTAAATCGTAACTGTACCTTATCAGTCTATGGTCGTCAATCCGACTGTTATGCGACTCCGCCCTGGCGCGTTTTAATACTAAACAGATAACTGGGCCAATCATACGTAGGAGCATCACTTCATGTGTTTAAAGTGACATAGATAGTTTCCAGGTACTTATGATTATAGAGTACTGACAAGGGATTTGGATCTCTTATATTGAACTTGAAGGAAATATCGCAATGTTAATCACGCGACAGATCAAGAGAATAACTCAATAAGAAGTGAATCCCGAATTATGGTTAGAACTGTGGATCAGCCATTATAACGTTTGTGGTATTCACAGAACTGTTTTACTAGGGCAAAGAAATTGATCAAACATTCTCTATCAATTGACCTTTGATCAAATATGATATTTTCCATGTATGATATATAAACGTAATACCCGACTGTAAACTAGAAAAGTTGTTCTTTTTCTTAATTCATTCAGCCGCTCATCAACTGGAATTAAGAGTCGTCTCATAAGAGACTACGTGCAAACTTAGCTGTGGCGAAGTCTTTTTGATTGGGAGTATAATCAAAAATATAAAACATGATAGCATGATAATGATGGCAAAATCTGCCCTGTTTCACAGTGAGTATTTTGACCGACTAAGCTTAGCGTTTCAGTGTTACATAGTTTAAGTTTGAGCGCTGTATATAACTTAGCATATAATGTTTAATGATAACGTTTAGCACTTAAACAGCGCCTTTTCCATAGGTAGATGCTCAAAGGCGCTTAACAATGATTTACAGTTGACTCTGGTATTGAGGGTCTTAGATAGTCCGCTATACACGGCTCACAACTATACTTATAAGAGTTGCCCTCAATTAGTAGAAGAGACAGACCACGACACCGTGGGTTCTTTTAAGTCTCCCGATAGGAGATCGAAAGACTGGGCCTACGGTTTAACGTCCTTATCCGAGAAGACGCGAAGGTCTAACCGTTTGCAGATGTTAGGGCAAAGGCAGCACCTTCTTCTCAATTATTTTAAGACCCTGAGTGAAGGTCCGGCACCGGGAATCGAACTCGGGCCTCCTGCAGGAAAGACTGGCGCCTAACCAACTAGGCTAACCAGGCGGCGGTATTCAATCCTGCAAAACGCTGGCGAACGTCGATTCAAACATATGCAAAATCCAAAACTGACCCTTTGCCCAACAAAGATAAATGAGTAATATTTTTGTTTAGATTCGGTACGATTTGCTGATTTGTGGGTGACACTACGCTATGGCTATGGCGGCATAACTGATAAATACTATGTCGTTAGCAGTAAAGCAGTTTAATCAAACATACCAAGCCAAGTTGCAGGAACGGATGTTTTCTCACACGCTCTAAAGGTTGCTCAGTTGTAAGATTAAATACTTTTAAAACGATTTACTTACCTCGCTTAGTTCAGTTTCAAATCGAGATGTTCTTTAGATTCTGTTGATAGTGCTGCGGTAGTTTTTCGGCGGTAGACTGAAGACAGCTCTCTTTCACGATTACGAAGGTTAATCTATATAATCATTGCCTGCAAAAACAATGTTTAAGATAAAGTTCAAAACCTCTTTATAATTATAGCAGTTTTTAAGCCGAGTCTAAGGAATTGAAACCATACCATTTAGGACTACAATTTATATACCTATAAATATAGTGTTCAGGGGGAGTAGAGGTGGCTTCTGTGTTTATTCTGTCACTAATCGCCATCAAGAATAAAAGTTACTATTTTGATCCGAGCGTTTTTCATGCTGCTCGTTTACACCGGCAAATACGAGTAGGCCGATGAAAGAAGATTTTCGTATTTTTTTCCTAAAATGTTTTTCCGCTCAAAGAAAAGAAAACAATTTTTTTATACTGTGCTTTACCTGGTAGCAAAATAGTCTTGCCACGGCCGCATTCTCGAGAAGCCGCTAGAGAAACACTGAAATGAACCCCAATGCTAAACACCTTTTTAAGTATATAAATTCTTTTTGTCTGATTGCTGCATGTTTGGAATTGTTAATTTAATTGATTGGAGAACACTACATCACCTGCTGAAGTGAAATGAAGCACAGATCTACAGATTACCCCATGTTTTGCTTTAAACATGCACTGACAATGACATCAACCTAATTTCAACTCTATTTTGTATAGAATTAAATCTTGAGTTTCTTAGTTTGACGTCCGTAAGCACAATGAACTGATTTTCTGAAAAGAATCCTATTTCCTCTTTGTGTGCAAACTAACATTGTGTTTTGTCAAAAGGATAACGCGAAGGTGCTCGAGAAAATATCTCGGTTTACGAGTAACAATACAGCCTTCGTCACTAAACTGTAAAGCGTCGTATGGAAACAATTGCTGTTTTTTTAGCAATATTAATCATTCGACAAAGGTCAAAACCTTTAATTGAAAACAGAGATAATGACCAACAGTTTTAAATACCGGTTTGACCTCGTGTAATAATCAGTATAACATTTATTTCCCCAGTTAACATTTCAACAGGCCATGCTTCTATTTATATTTTAATTACTTTCAGCTCGTCTCTTATATTAAGATTAATGAAAAATTCAACCAAAACTTCCTGACTTAAAAGAAAATAATTTTCGAAAGAGTTGATCCTAATGGAAACTCTTGTGCAAAAATGAATCTTGCTCTCAATTTTATACATGTAACTGATAGACGTTTTTTTTTATAAGAGCCACTAAGGCTTGCCGAGGCCCATTCTTCTTTATTATTATTTTTTTGGCGATTTGAGCCTCATATTGTTCTTAAATTGTTCTTATTTGATGTATGTTTAAATCGAAGAAAAACTAAGCCTACAAGGTATTGCAATCAAAGCCTGATTGGAAAACGAATTTTGATCATTTCATCCCCACGGATTTATCGCGGATTTGTAGCTGAGTCATTTCCAATGTAGTGATGATAAACTGCGAAGCATTTGTTATTCATTCTGCATTGTTCAGTTAAAAATCGAAACTAAGTAAAGTTTAAACAGAACTTAGTAAGTCCAGTCCGAGCCTCATCTTGTTCATAAATCGTTCTTAAACTTGGGCCACTCTCAGCCTCGTTCTTATAAAGTTGTTCTTATAGAAAAAGGCGTGTACTTTGTTTTATTTATACTTCTCGCAACAGTACTGTAACCGTGATTTTTCTTTTCTCTACTAATCCATTTCTTATTAGCTCAGCTATTGTCTTTATTTTTTCTTCTCTCCTTTTCTTTTATTTTCACCTCGTTTTATTGCTGAGCTTGGGTTATTATATTTAGTCTTAAGATCAACAGCTGGTTTCCAAGCTTTTTTCTCTTCTACTCCTAGATCTCTTTTTGTCAGTCTCTCATCCTCCCTTCTCCTCTACTTTCTTATCTTTTCAAATTTTACTTTAGCTTTTCTTTCCTTCCTTTTACTTCTACCCTACTCTTTTTAACCCTCTTTCCCTTTTTGTTTTTTCATCATCAACATCATCATCTGTCCTTGTCGTGCCATCGGACACATAAGGTCTCTATAACTGTTCTCCAGCACCGACGATCCTGCGCCTTTTTCCTGATGAATGCCCAGGACAACCCCATGCAGATTTCTAACTCCTTTATCGATGTTCTACGCCATGTGGCCCTGGAGCTTCCTGGTTTGCGCTTGTCTTTGGGTGTCCAAAAAAGCCCAGTCCCGCTGATGGACGATCTATCCTTTCGGAGGACCTGTCCAATGAACTATCACTTTCTTTTGTTTTTTTTTTTTTACCCCAAGTTTTCCTTTTTTTCTTTTCAGCTTTTTTTTATTTTCCCAGAACCAGGATTCCCTCACCACCAGACTTCCCCTCCCTTTTTTGTCCCTTTTTTCTTCTATTCCCTTCCTTCATTCGATCCTTTTTCTTTGAAATTTTCCCTCTTTTTTATTCTGTCTCTTTTTCTCTTATAATCTTAACGTTCTTCATTCTTAGTTATCCATCTAGGGACATCTCCGTATGTGGAAAAGCTTACTCACACTCAAATTGCTAACGCTAGAATACCGTAGGAAATTAAAACATTCTTCTTTTCTACAAGCCACGTCTGGTACCATGCCGACAAACTGTAGTAACTTTTTTAGCCCCGCCACAATTGGTCATGCAACACGCAATTTTGAACGGAATAATTCTAAAATCGAGGCAAATCATAAGCAGAACTGTTTAATATACTCTATCTTTCCTTGAGTTGTAAAAGTACGGAATAGCTCAGTGGCCCAAGAATTTTAAATCTGTAAATTGAAAACTCTAAAAAGAGCTGCTTTTAGATTAATATGAAAGTATTTTGCCATCTTACTCACCGACATAATTAATTTATTAATTTCAGTTTGTATTTGAATGGACTCACCTTTAACTGTACATATTAGTTATTTATCTAAATTACTGAATAGGTATCAATAAATGAGTGTAACTTTTCTTTTTAACTACATGGACTAAATGTACTAAGTTATAGTAATCATTAGATAATGACGTGTTGTCGATGCAAAAATTAATGGTTTTGATTTTTTTCTTCAAAGCGTTAAGAGATGGTTCTTTCTTTAGATCAACCGGAAGTTCATTCCAGATTTTGGCACCAGAAAACGCAAAACTTTTTTTGTACACTTCCGTTCTCGTATTTGGAATTTCAAAATTTAATGTTGAGTTTCGAAGGTTATATACTTGAGAGCCATATATACTGTATTGAAAACATATGTAACATAATATAAGGAGGTGCAAGGCCCTTAACGATTTTTACATCATAACAGCCTTCTCCTGTCTTTGCGTTTCAGATAGTGACGACCATCGGCTAATCGTTGTAGTAACTCTTTAGATCGTACTGAATAAGTCTCCCCCGTAATGATACGAGCGGCCCGATTATGCAATCTTTGGAGTTTTGTTGTTAGAGTGTTCACAGATGCTGTCCCAGACAAGGCAACAATAGTTCAAGTAAGGTTCTACAATAGATCTATAGATCGCAATTGCATTGTCCCGGGTCAAAATCGATGAAACTTTGCGGAGAATTCTGATGTTACACCCAGCTTTTTTGATTAAATACTCTGTGTGTTTTTCCCATGTAAGATTTTTGTCTATTTGAACTCCAAGACATTTGGTATATTGAACCCTATTCAATGTTATCTCATTCACTTTTAATTAGGTTTATATCATCTTCCATTGTTGCCATTCTTTGCCTGGATCCAACAATCATCTACACAGTCCTTAACACATTTAATGTTAGCTTATTTGCTATTAGCCATGATGACACATTTCTGAGGTCTGCATTCATCAGTTGCTCAATAAGGCACTTACATGTGAACCAGATACACTCAAACTTGTGTCATCGACGTAAAGTCTTGCAGTGCAGTTTTTTAAGCTTTTAAGCAGTTAGGCATGTCGTTGACATGTTAAATAAGAAAACGTAATGGACCTAGGATTGTACCTTGCGCTAAACCACAGGTTATAACAAGAAAATCAGAAGAGAATGTATTACCATTACACTGCTGCTGATGGTTTGATAGATATGAGCGGAAAAAGGCAATTGACGATTGATCAAATCCGAAATACTTTTTGAGCAAGATTTCATGATTTACAGAGTCAAATGCCATTTTTTAGGTCGAGCAGAATAACTCCGTTAAGCTTTTTTCTATTGATATTAAAGCACCACTCATTTACAGTTACGCAATTACGGTTGAGTGCAATGTTCTAAATTCAGACTGTAATGGATAAAGTAGCCCATTGTCACTCAGATAACGTTACATTCGCTCATATATTAGTCTCTCGAATACACATGCAACAGTAGGAATAACTGATATTGGCCTATAATTGTCATCATCACTTTGATCCCCTATCTTAAAGATAGGGGAGACCTTCGAAATAGCAAGTTCTGATGGAAATATATTGGTTTCGACAGAAAGGTTAAACAGCTTTTGCTGAATCGGCAGTGCTAAGTAGCTTCGAAACCCTGGACGTTTTAACTTTTTGAAGCTTCAATTTGGAATTAGATCTAGTCATAAAAGTCTTAAAGTGATTTTTTGCAGGCGGTTCTGGAATATCTGAAGCATATTTTGTTGCCAGTTTCAGCGAAGTGTTTGTTAAGGTGGGCGGCAATGTTCTTTGTATTGGTTAAAGTAACTGAAGGAGTGAGCTTAATTTCATTTATCACGGTGCTCGGTGCAATTTTGAAAAAAGTTGAAAACACTCGTGAAATTAATCCTTAATTTTACTCTAACCCATGCGATTACCTATTCTAATTTGGAGCTATACACGAGGCGATTGTAATGTCAGGTTCGAGGATTTCGTACCATTATTTACACTTTTAGACTAATTTAGATTTAGACAAAGCATAGTTCGATACTTTCAAACTTGATGTCGGCAGCACAAGCTATAAACATTTGGCGCTAATTTTTAATGAAACTAAAGTGAATCAAACTTGTTCCAAATCAGGACTCGCAGGATTCTGGCTAAGTTATTAATTATCTATAATATTATTTTTACAAGTGTATACCGGAATACTTAGAAAAAGATTAGTCGATCGTTCAGATTTTATATACTCAGTTACAGTTTAAAAGCTTTTTTTTGCGTACATATATAAAGCCTTCAAAACGTTCATTTACACTTACATATACATATATACATAGCTTTCATGTCGGCCGAGCGCTGTTTGAATCATATATAATAAACCAAATTAAGTGTTGTGAGTTTGAGCTTCTGTCAGACAATAAAAAAGTTATTTATAGTAGATTGAATAACAAGGAGGAAATAACGCCCAAATCTTTAAATAATATTTTACCAAACGGTTCAAACTTGGAATAACATGAAAACCAAAAGTAAATAATTAAATGTTGTTTTGCGAGATAACTTTGTCGTGGCTTGAAAGTAAATAAGAAGTAAGCAGAGAGTCACGCAAATGATCAGTGTTGCAGTTACTGCGCGTGAGCAGGACGAGGCTCGTTCATTTCAATTTTAATCGTGTTTACCTTTTTTTGATTAATTTATAGCTATGGTTATATATGACATGAAAATACTTCCTATACAGTTTACTACGCCAAAACCAAATTCTTCTTATGCTTTTTTGGCATAGATAAATGCGGTTAAAACTTTTATTCCGACATGAGACAGCTGAAATTTCAAAAAACAGCATAAGTTTGATTTGTATAGTTTGTAATGAGTTAGAAGTAGCAAATTTTAGTTTCCAATTTATATTTAGATTTTTTACACATTCAGTTGTTGATGGTTAAAATTTGAAATTGGTTCATCCCTTGAGAATTAATAAAAAGGTTTTTTTTAACAATAACAATATTCTCTTTTAAAAAAATTGAAACTTTTTTTTAACCATCTATATTTAATGTTGCCTTTTTAAAAAAATTAAACTTACCAATTCAACTTGGCAAGGCCTGTGATAGCTAGTAATCCTGTTTGCATTTCTAACTTCTTTAAAATTTTAAGCTTTGGTATTAGATATTGCTGTTTCCTTTAAATTTTCTTCATAAAAGTACTAACCTGACTAGATCCATAATTGTATTAATAATTTTTTCAGTTCTAATCTGTTTAACATTTTAAGCTGGCCAATTATTGCTATTTTTGTCTAACGTTGCTGTTTTTCATTAAGTTTTCTTCAGAGACAATATGATACGTTTTGTAAAGTGTCAACAGTATTCGCGTTTATCCTATGGCAGCCTTTAGATTGCTTCTTAGCGTCGGCTTTCTAATCTTTGATTATTGATTTGACTGTCATAGAAACTCAACGTCCTTCTGAAGAATACAGTTTTGAATATGATCTGCGAACCAATATCTCCTATAGCTTTGTGCGTTAATTGCGATATATTTAATTTCGACATCAGTTTTACAAAAAAACGTCTCTACGTAGACCAAAACAAATTTATTTTCTTAGTGAGAAGGGCCGTGTTACTAATAGAGACGATTCAATATTTACGCGTTAACTGAAAAGGCTATCCCAGTTGACCTTGGTAAAGCTTGATGAAGGCAGTGGTAACTGTGTAAAACCTTTGACAACTGAATTCCGTGTGAGAGTCGGCAGAAAGGTAGAGTTAAGAAGGGTATAACGATGAACAAGCAGATTTAGATAACTAGATAAACTAGATAACCAATGAGAAACCATCTAAGGGCGACTAACTACAATACCTACTTGCAAGTCGAGCTAGTGAAGATTATTTTTGAGATCCATGGTTTTAAAGGTAAGAACAGTACACACACTGTGGATTTTCTTGTACAGTTTAAAAATAAACTGAATTTTTTTGATTTGCAAACAAATAGTATACTATCCGTTTTCGTGACCTTTTTATTATAAAGCATTTTATAATGTTCAGCTACTGCATTCCTATTATGTATCCATCAAATCGAAGCTTAAACATCCCCCCTGGCAACCCCCGGGCATTTGACCAGCTTTCATGCCCGCGGGGGCGGGGATTTGACACCAGGATGTGTCGGGCATTTGAACGTTAGGGAGGGGGAGGGTCGGGCATTTGAACAACCGAAATACCTAATCGAACGATTCATAGTTCCCACAGTGAACTCGCATGACATAAATCAAAGCATTTATCAAACAAAATACTACGTTTTAAATCGCCCAACCTTTTAAGCACGTACCTATGATTCTAGGATATAGAATTTTACAACAAAAATTGTAAAAAAAATAAAACATATTAAAACATTGTGGTCACCATCTCCAAGACCATCATCGAAGATGCATTCAAAGAAAGGGATGCCACTAGCAACGTAGATCAACTAGCAAAGAACTGTTGTATTACTTTTGAGGAGGTACAAATTTGGTTCGATCATCTTCAAAAGAATAAATAAATCGCGCCAAAGCTGCCAAGAAAGCCACAGAAACTCGAGCCAGAAAACAAGCACAGCTGGCTACGCAAGACACATAAGTTATGTTTTGCCATTAGAAGCCGTGATTGAAAGAAACTATATCCATCATAAATGGTGGGGCATTTGATCGGCATGAAGTATTATATATGATACAATAAATTAAATTAAATTAAATTAGTACTGGTACAAGTAAAATGGTCCGATATCGAAAGTAAGTGAGCGGGGCCAGTGATTTGAGTGCG